>OMKY01221093.1:0-11379 GCA_900302395.1 Bregmaceros cantori
CTTAAAAGCCGCACAGCTTGAATTATACCTAAATGAAAAAAAAAAGATCAAATGGGTAGTATATGTAATAAAACATTATTTCAATATAATACACACAATACATTAATATACATATCAATAAGCCTGCTGGCAAATCTATTTATGTGCCGTTTGTGGCTACAAAAAGGACTGACGTCATAGTTCAGTGTTGTGAATGTTAGAGGTACGCAAACAGAGTAGGCTGTGAAAGCAGCTTGCTCAGGAATTTTTGTAAAACTGGCGTGAATGACCTGCTTAGTCAAGTGTCGATTGCCGCTAAACGACAAGAAGAAGAAGAATGCTTGATTCCATGCACACTAAACGGCCGCCATGTTGCCTGCGTAGAGTAAATTGAATGACGTTGACGTTGTGGACGAATGCATTTGAACGTCATATCTGCTGATGTTTAATAGCCCCTTCAATGACGCCATGCTAAGTTGGTAGCGCGACGTGCCAAAGCGTCACAACTGCATTTCTGCTAAGTGCCAAACTGAGGTGTTCGATTTGAGACTGAACCACGACAAAGTGCACGAAAGACGCGTGTGTACTGAAATGTAGTGCACTATATTTTGGTGCACTGAAACAAGTGCGCAATATGATCTCTCTGATATGGTATCTGTCTACCGAGCTATCTTCGTCCCTACTCTCACCTATGGTCATGAAGTGTGGGTCATGACCGAAAGAACTAGGTCGCGAATACGGCCGAGAAGAGTTTTCTTTGACGGGTGGCTGGCGTCTCCCTGAGGGATAGGGTGAGAAGTTCAGTCACACGGGAGAGACTCAGAGTAGAGCCGTTTAGGTGGTTCGGGAATCTGGTTAGGATGCCCCTCGAGCATCTCCCTAGGGAGGTCCTCGATGCATGTCCCACTGGGAGGAGACCCCGGAGCAGACCAAGGCGCAGGTGGAGGGATTACATCAATTCCCTGGCCTGGGAGCGTCTCGGGATCCCCGAGGAGAAGGTCGCTAATGTTGCTCTGGAGCGAGACGTCTGGAGCTCTCTGGTGGAGCTGTTGCCCCCGCGACCCGACTACGGATAAGCGGATGAAGATGGATGGATGAAACAAGTGCACAATATGAGACACAGTAGATATTTCAATGAATAACAGGGATCTGTACTATTTAATTTGTGTGTGTTAGCCTTGCTAGCCAGACTAAATTAATCGCTCATGAATCGCTCAAACAATGCATAGTAACGTGTGCGATGCGTCAACGATTCATTGGGCCTGGCTTGCAAAGCTATGTGCGTGTGTGTGTGTTTCAGTGTGTTAGCCGGCTGGCTGATTGCCGTATGACTGGCAGGAGCGTTATCGCGGTGCACTTATCGCCCCCATGGTGATGCTTGCAGCACAGCTTTCCACCGGCGCTCTGCGACCCCCTCACCGCCAAGCACTCCCTCCGGCATAATATATGCATCTCAAGGAGCGAAGCATTCCACGTCCGTCAATGTTTCTAAGTCGAGGGGCCACTGCATTCATTTTCTGTTTGTGAACTTTATTTTTATTTTTATTTCACAATGGCTGTGTCCGAAATCGCTCCCTATCCCCTACTCCATACTCCCCATGTAGTGCACTCACTTATAGTCCACTCAACAGCAACGGCACTTAGAGATGGCACCGTCAAAATTATTATAAAATATAATTATAAAAAATTATAAAATTCAACAATCGTCAGAAAAAGTCGAAAGTACTTACATTTATAACTATTTACTTTAGGTCATTTTGAAAACGTCTCGCAATGCATTATGGGTTATATTGCTCCGTCTAGGGTACATCCGATGCTCACTACATTTCGGGGTGCATTGTGGGATACTTCTATGGTACATGGAGAATTCGGACACCCCTACAAAATGGCGTGCTCCCCATATAGTGCACTATATAGGGGATAGGGAGCGATTTCAGACACAGCCATTGAAAATAAACAATTGAAATGGAACGGGTTCTTGCTGTGCTAAAAAAAAAAAAAAAGGTTTGGGTAGTTGTACTCCCTGTGGGGGACGTTATCGGCTATTTCTATTTCAACAATTACTCACCGTGGCCCTCCTCTGGCTCGGAGGTGGTGGTTGTGGTGATGTCGCTGAGCCCAGACTCGGACGACGCCTCGGCCTCCGAGGACGTATCGCACAGAATGACCTCGCTGGCGTCGAAGTACATGGAGTCGGCCACGGACGGCGGGCGCTCCCGTTGTTCGCGCTGCCGATAGGAAGATGGGAGACATGTTGAGATCATTTTAACTTCATTTGTACACAGCCCAGATAAGGTTCTAGGGTTTGTAGGTCGAGACCTGACTTACTGGATCATAACTTGTCGCATCACTTGTCTCTGCTCATTTTATATCCCTAAGCAGGGCTTGAAAACGAAATTCTTTTTAAAAAGTTCCGTTCCGAACGCTTCAGGCTGGCCTATGTTTAGCGTTTTCGTTCTCTGAACTGTTCCGCCACCAAAATATCGGTCCTGAACCGGTTTGGAACGCAAACATTTTGTTCGTTCTTAAAGTTCCTTATATTGTGCAAAGTTTAGATATAGTGAATACAAAATACATTTGGCGGACTTTCAAACTTCAGTGCAACTCTATTAACGTGAAACCGGGTTTAAAACGCCATTACATTCGCTTCCTCGTCTGTCCACAAGATGGAGCCCCAGATGCATGGGGCTTGATGACCGACAGTGAAAGTTGGATGGATGCACAACCGGAAATAGTCTCCCAGACATAGGATATGTTCAAATATATAGAGAACTGAAAAAAAAAAAGTTTTTAACCGGTTTTTTAGATTTCATAATGTTCAGTTTCTGTTCCGGAACAGTTGAAGACATTTTTTTGTTTCAGTTTCTGCTCCTCATAAAATTCCGGTTTTCGTTTTTTGAACCGCTTCAGAGCCCTGACCCTAAGTCAGTTGCTAGGCTGATCTGTACACTAGCCGAGAGTTTTTATGTCTATGTAAAGCCGAGAGGCAAAGTTTTCTAATCCATTTACTCATTCAACACAATTCGCAGAACTTTGTGAGCATGCACATTTTTTGTGAAGGTTTAGGTTAGAAGGAAAAACCTACAGTTTACACTTTTTTTTCACAGCGGACCAAGTTTCAATTTAGAAACGAAGCACTGAAAGGGTCAAGAATCTAGACTTAACTACACTAACTACATTTGCACAAGATTTTGGATCATCATTAATACAAATACAAACATTATTGCATTAGGGCTGCATGGTTAACCTGGCATAAGTAAACAAGGTTTTTTTGGCTTGTTTATTTAAAAAGAATCTGAGAAATATGATTTCTTGCTGATGCACACGGCCAAACAGGATTTTATTTGTACGTACAACCATGAAGCAAAAGAATTTCCCCAGACATACACAATGCATCTCGAATCAGTGTGGTTTCGAGAAACACACCTGTTCGTGGCACACGGTGAAAAAAAAACACACACACACCGCAAAAAATGCACATGACGTAGGTGGGTGGAGTTCCCAGCATGCAACAGGGGCAGCAGGAGTTGAGAACTGGAAAACACCATGAGCCAATAGTCTGTGCGCTTTGACGGTGTATATAAACCGTTGGTTGCCCTGAGGTAAATTGGCTTACAGGCCCATTACCGTTGAAGCGATCACTGTGTGTATAATATCCCCCATTCAATTTCTCCCTTGTTACACCTGCAGCAGAATCCCTTACATTAGGAAACCACACCTTCCGTAGCCCACAGAATCACATTTATAGAGCACCATGTTGGATCAAAACTCTAAAATAAAAATAAAAATCTTACTTTAAAAATTTAATTGGATCGCATTACTGATTTTAAATAAATTACTTGTAAATGTAAGGGATTACTTTTAAAAAGTAGCATTAGATATAAATTGTTAAGTTGATGAGCATTTTTAGTAGAAAGGCGACCATGAGTGGACATTCATTCGTAGAGCACAGTTTTATTGTAAAGCAAACGTTGGTAAGAGAGAGTTAACTTAGTGCTAACCAGGTGAAGAGCTAGTCAGCGGTCCCTACCTCGGCCAGAGCGGTGAGCTCGTGGGTGCCGTCTTTATCGCTCCTCAGCCGCTCTCGCTCCGATGTCAACACCTCGTGGACAGACTTCAGAGACGCGTGGACTGACGGCAGACGCACACAAGACAGGGAAGTATGCAAATTAACAGCAGATCAGCCTACCAGCCGTTACCAGAGATGGCAAGTAACGAAGTACAAATACTCAAGTACTGTACTTAAGTAAAATGTTCAAGTATCTGTACTTTTAGAAGTACTTTTTTCTGTGATTACTCGAGTACTGCGATTGTACTTCGTGAGTACATTTTTGTACTTCTACTCCTTACTTTTGCCAAAACAGGCTCGTTACTTTTTTTTTTTTGCATTGATGGGGTAGGATAACGTCTATAATATTAGTCAGTAGGGGGCGCTAATGATCAAACTTTTTGAGCACAATTTCTAAAAACATTTAAATTGCAGACATGGCAAAAAAGAGCGAGGTCACCTTAAACATTTCGATATCCCAAAATGCTGAGTGTTGGGGATGTAACAGTATTGCGTGCGCTTTTTGGATGGATGGATTTGTCCCGGATTCAGTGTGTTAATGTTCTAGGGTAGATTCATAAACTGATGGGATGTTGGGATTTTAGTTTGGTCCAGTATGGTCTAATATGCAAGGCCCCGGTGAGGTCACAATTGCTAAAAAGAAAGAATGGCTGTGTCCCAAATCGCTCCCTATCCCCTCCTCCCTACCCCCCATATAGTGCACTCACTTATAGTGCACTCAACAGCAACGGCCGAGATTTCGGACACTAGAGTTGGCGCCATCAAAATTATATAATTATTACAATTTATAAAATTCAACAATCACAAAAGTCAAAAGCACTTACATTCATAACTATTTGCCGTTGTCGGCCGTTATTTACTCCCGCCGTGCCATTTTTTTAAAGTTTGGGTCATTTTTAATACATCTCGCAATGCATTATGGGTTATATTGCTCCGTCTAGAGTACATCCGATGCTCACAACATTTTGCGGTGCATTGTGGGATACTTTCAGTGCACTATATAGGGTACATGGAGAATTCAGACACCACTAGAAAATGGCGTGAGCCCCATATAGTGCACTACATGGGGGATAGGGAGAGATTTCGGACACGGCATTGGCTCTACAATATTTTAGGAGTTTATTGATGCCTATATCACATTTCGAGGATATGCCTTTGGCAGTAGGCACCGACTGCATAGTTTGTTTATATACATCAATATCCAAAAACACATTTGAAGATACTACTGAGGCTTTGGGGCCAAATGATAGTTCACCAAACAGACTTGATTCCCTCCACTAGTTAGAAATGACAGGGTATGGTTGGTCCACTAGCGTCTTCCTCCATTTCCACTAATTACAAGGCCATTGTTGACCAGCAGCCAGTGTTACCGCCGTCTACTTCCGAGAGCTAAATGCACAGCAGCTGTTTACAGAGCTGAATAGTTTGCATGCCTGCCGTCCGAGGTGTGTCGTGGAGAATCTCAAAACGTCACTAGATAAGTGCACACACTAGCAATAGAAAAATAACTAAAAAAATAAATAGTGGTACAAGTACCTTTCGTGCTATCAGTATGTGTGGCAAGCCATTATCAATGCAAGTGCTCGTAGAGTAGAAGCCAGGCGAGCCAGAACCATTATGAACGCATCATCCATGCATCACACACCGCCAGACGCTGCATAGCATAACGTCTAGTGATGTGCGACGCGTGGACGATGCGAAGCGGACACTGTTGGACCTAGCCAATCATTCAGATTTTTACATGGAAACGTCTCATTGACCACCCCGTGCACTAACCAGGTAAGGAACTATCAATCTATCTGTAGGTGTTGGTGATCAAGTACGATTATGTTGCGCGATGCAGGCACGGGAGCCTCGGCCACACGGCGTGACGTCACTACGGAGAACGGGGATCGTTCACCCGTTAATAATAATGAAGTGTGACTATTATGTTACTTATTTCCTACAAGTCAAACAAAATTTCATCCAGATCCGTGCTCAACTTTTTCAGTTATCCAGGCGACAATCCAATGCGACCAAAAACATAACCTGCACCGCCCCGGTAATAATAAATCACCAAATAGGAAACTGCCCAAGTACACTAAATCCAACATTTGTCTCATCTCCACACGTGAGCTACCATAGAATAGCTGGTAGAGAATATTCATCCCAGGGGGTAAATTACTACATTGTTTTTGTATCTGCAGTAGAGACACAATAGGCCGAATATCAGTGTACATTCACATTGTCGTATGCATACCTTCTACCTTCTAAAGCCCCCATTCTTAACCTGGGGTCCAAAGACCCCTGGGGGCCTGTGGGTACACCCCAGGGTGTCAGCGGAGGAATTAGTTTTTTTACCATTTTGATTTGTATATACACTAGAATGCCATAGCGGCCATGTCTCATACACACTGGATGGTAACCAGAGATGGCAAATCCAGTTCCAGAAAGTAAAAATCCTGCCATGTTTTGGCTTCTACCTGTGAACTGCAAATAGCAGCTGCTCCTAATTAGAGAAGCACTTCAGTTGGGGTGCTCTGCTAATCAGTGACACCTGTTTGCAGTGCACTTCTACGCTAGATAGGAGTCAAAATGTGGCAGGACTTTTACTTTCTGGAGCTGGATTTGCCATCTCTGATGGTAACTAGAGGAGCAACGGATCAAAAGACTCACGGTTCGATCCTCGAATCAAGGCTCACCGATTTTTCGGACCATGCGTGTGTGCCATTTATGTTGTTCCGAACGGATCACCGGTGATCTGTTGCCCCCCGATGGTAACCAATACTAGTTTTTAACTTACCTCGCTGGGACATGACACAGATGTCCTGCTGGAGCTGCTTGAGCTCAGGGCTGGTGGTGGGAGGGTTGGCCAGCTGGGAGTAGACATAGTCTGGGATGGACTGGATGGAGGTGCCCAGCGGACGAGCGGTGCAGCTGCTATTGGTGGCCAGGTGGCTGGAGGTGAACTAGGAAGAGCGGGAGAAAAATCTTGTCTGGGGTTTCATTTGGAAAAAAACACCTCACGTCGCAACAAATTCCGCTCCACACCAAATCCACAATCTACAATACATACATCCTACCAACAGTGCTATTGCCTTGAATGTGTAAACTGGACCACCAAGTTAAAACAGTAGAATTGAAACATTCCAGTTGGCACCGCCTTCTAGACCACATAGAAATAAAATGACTCCGCAGACCAACGTCACTCAAGCCAATAATGGCAATAATCAAAAGCAGCCATTATTTCAATTAATGTCATTAAGTGTCAACAAGTGTTCCATAATTGGTAGTTCAGCACCTTCTACAGATTCACTGAAGGGTTCACTTAAAAGCTCTATTCAGTTGCATATGAAGCGGAGACGTCGTTTACGTAATGGGAAACAGCCGGCACCATTAATTGTGAGTACACCAAACTGGTGAACTAATGAGTGGTCCAACGTGAACATCAGCAAAAAGGTAACTCACCAGACCTCCCATGGCCTCCACCCGTGACAGCGTCCTAGAGTGTCCCTTCATGGTCTTCTTCTTGGGCTTGGCCAAGGACAGATTCTGAAAACAGTGGTGGATCCTCAGAAATGGCACTTTTTACAGATAATGATTACACCATAGACTGAATATTGTTAACAGATATGGGCAGGGTAGCCATAAAAATTACAAGTAAAATTATTGTTACCTCAGCAAAATATTACTCAAGTAAAAGTAGTCATCCAAATAGTTACTCAAGTAAAAGTAAAAAAAAGTACTCCACAAAAAAGTTACTTAAGCGAAAGTAGTAGCTTTCAGTAAAAAGAAAATATATAAATTAGGACAAATTATCTTTTTTGATAGATAAGAGACACTAAAGGCCAAGTTAATGTAACAAGTAACAAATAGTTGACATCTCAGTAAAAAGTAGTTTTCTTCACCTCAAATTTACTTGAGTAAAAGTAGAAAGTACCTTGTGAAAAATGTAATGCATTACTGCCCATCTCTGACTGTTAAACACATTGCATGTAATCCACAATCGTGTGCAGGTGAGATCACTAGAGATAAGAATAGGTTAACGACCCCTGACTTAGGCTGATAATTGGTGTGTGTATTGCAGAGGGAATTGCGTAGTGTCAAATATAAATGGCTTTCATATTAAACTCCCCCGTGCCAGATCCTGGGCCTCGCTCCATGGCCAGCTCGTCCCTGCAGCATGGTGTGCTGCTGCATTTCATCCCGAGGGGCGGGCTGGCCGCGGGGGAAAAAATAAAATAAAAATTGTAAAAAAAATGTTTAAATAAATCGCTCTGTGCATCGGGTGTGAGGTCAGCCGCGTGGGCAGACTTCACAACAACCAACTTCTTTGATCCTGTAATAATTATTTTGTTTATTTCAGCCCCAAAATATGGCTATTAAAATGAATTGGGGGATTTTATACCCTCATATGAGTTTGTGCAAAAATTATATTTTTGACAATTTCATACCCAAAAAAAAAAACCTTTATTAAGGTTTATTATTATTTTGTTTTCCATTCTCTTACCGAGATATAGTGACAGAATTATATCGGAAAGCCAGAGACGGTATGCGAACCCTCTAACCACTCGCGCACCCCCTCCTGTCATCTCAAGCCACAGCTACCAGCTGTACTGCCTTTAGCAGTCGGCTCAAACCCTGCGCCGCCACAGTGCTGCACCCAGGCACACAGCATCCTGTACCTAGCCTGGCAAGGCAGACCCAACGCATCGTCCCCGAATCGTACGGGCCATCTTGTACCTGCATGCTGATATGGTGCTGCAGCTCCACGGGGTTGGTGATGGGCGGTCCTTCAGTCAGCCACTGGAGGCGCTGGATGAGAGCCGCCATTTGGCCGAGCTCCTGCTGGCAGCGAGCCAACTCTGGTCACACAAAAAAAAACAACCAGACTGTGAGGCTTCCTACACCAGGGGGCCATTTGGAGTCGTAACAGACTTAAATGTTTGGGGCCTTCCTATACTCTCCATTTGGATTTGGTTAGTTGGGAACGGAGGGCGGACAGAAGGCGAACATTTGGCAAAGTTTTCAGTGGGACCAAGTGAACGTTGATAGGAATTTTGGAAGATTGCGTCTATGTATGCATTTCTTTTTTTCTATGTTTTTTTCCAGCCTATTCAGGCATTTTTTTTCCAAGCTTTATTTATTAGGGTTAGTGGAAACAGGTGAAGATGGGGGGTAGACATGTGGGAAATACGTCGGTGGTGGGATTCGAACCACCGTCTCACCGCGCCATTAAGGCATAAGCGTGCTTTCCAGTGCACTGCCTAACCAACTGAGCTACTGGGCAGCACAAAAGTATGTATTTCTTAGTGATTGGGAGCATTTAAGGACCTATAGGAAGCTTGTGATAGTAGGACCCACCCAGCGAGGACCTATAGGAAGCTTGTGATAGTAGGACCCACCCAGCGAGGTTGCGTCAGTGTTGTCCGTCTGCTGCAGCCAGTCCGTCACTTTGCGGTTGACCGCTGGGGGAGAGCCCTCGGCCGGGGCTCCCGAGTCGCCCGAGCTGCCCTGGGTGACCATTTCAGCCGGGTACAGAGATGCAGAGGAGCAGTACTGGTAGGGGCGCAAAGAGGGAACAAGTCAGGATGTACATCGGATTATAAAAAATAACTAGTCCCCTACCCACTGACCTACCTTAGCCTCCAAAAGGAATGCAACGTGTATGGTAGTAAATGTGCATGCAGTAGAAGACACTTTCATGAAAAAAAGTGACGGCATATTTATAATCAGTGCTCTGGACCGGTTCAAGGAACGAAAACCGAAAATGGAACAGAATTTTACTGAATTTTAAGAGCGGAAACGGAAATGAAAATATATTTCATTAACTGTTCCGGGAACAGAAACGTAACATTATGAAATCCACATAACCGGTTAAAAACATTTTTCCGTCCTTTTTATATTTTGACTCATCCTATATCTGGGAGACTATTTCCAGTTGCTCATCCATCCAACTTTCACTGTCAGTCATCAAGCCCCATGCATCTGGGGCTCCATCTTGTGGACAGATGAGGAAGCGAATGTAATGACTTTTTACACACGGTTTCACGTTAATACAGTTGTACTGAAATTTGAAAGTCCACCAAATGTATTTTATATAAACTATATCTAAACTTAACATTGCACATTATAAGGAACTTTAAGAATGAACAAAATGTTTGTGTTCCGAACCGATATTTTGGTGGTCGAACGGTTACGAGAACGAAAACGTTAAACATAGGCCTGCCTGAACCGTTTGGAACGGAATTTTAAAAAAAAAATCGTTTTCAAGCCCTGTTTATAATACACTTTTGTTTTCCTAACTACATAAAAAGCTGGAATTGACATTTAAAAATGGTCTACTTTATATAGTTTCCGAATCCACTGACCAAGTTCTGCCTGTAGGCGGCATTGGCCACGGAGGGAGTGACGGTGGGCGCCAAGCTCAGCATGCTGGGGGCCGCCGTAGGGTGAAGGCTCCTCATGCTGGGGGCGGAGCCGGGCAGGAGGCTGTCTCTCAGGGAGAGGGCGTGCAGCACCCCCCGGTGGACGCTCAACGCCTCGTTCTTCTTGAAGTTGCGATGGGCGCACAGCTTGGTGAGCCAGATGTAAAACATATCGTGGCTCTTGGCCTGAGAAAGCGATAAGCAAAGTCAAGCCAACACAGGCCAGTGGAAGATGATGTAGTGAATGGGCAGCACGGTGGCGCAGTGGTTAGCAGAGCTGCCTCACAGCTAGAAGGTCCTGGGTTCGAATCCCAACCCGGAAATCCTTTCTGTGTGGAGTTTACATGTTCTCCCTGTGTCTGCGTGGGTTTCCCCCACCACCAAAAACATGTTCTAGTTAACCTGCTCCAGTCAGTGCCCCTGGCCACTGGCTCAGAATCTGGAGTTGGCCCCCGGGCGCTGCGGCTGCCCACCGCTCCTCTGGGATGGGTTAAATGCGGAGGAAGAAATTCACTGTACATCAGTGGCGAACCGTGAACTTTACAGCTGGGCCTTCACCCCAGCCCTCACTGCCAAAAAAAAGTAATAATTGCGGTGAAAAATGTGCAATGAGTTGAAAGTGAACAGCAGTCATTTAAGAATGACTAGGATGTTAACAAATAGACCATGACAACAATAACATTATGTGCCCAAAAAAACATCAACATTAAATACGCAGTTTGCATGTAAAAAAAATAAATACCACCAATAAAGTGTTTCTAACGGGAATTGAACCACAAGCCTTTGGCTTCTCAGGCAATGTCTCACGCAGAGAGCTATACAGGCTGCTGAACTGAGCAGCAGCCAGAGCCCTTTCTATTGTCATGCATAATGGTAGAAAGAAAGACACAATTTTCTATGATTAAAACTACCTACACACGCGGG
>OMKY01221100.1:0-14206 GCA_900302395.1 Bregmaceros cantori
ATATATACTTGCACTGGTGTGCGTTTTGTGCGTTTTTTGTGAGCCACCGCGGTCCACTACGGCAAGATTACAAGGGCAACATACAGACACCGGAAGTGCGTTGCAGAATGGCGGGACAAAATGCCAGCCCACTGTATTTTGCGTACGTACACTTTACCGTACTTAATCCCCGCAAAAACAGCTGGCTGCAACAGCTCTCTCGGCAAGAGATCTGATCGACATTGAAAGCAGTAAGTTGCTGCTGTATAAAGTACATACAGTGTGGATTTTTGAATTTACAGGCGCCACCCGCCTCGCCCAGAATAAAACTTGCCGTTAGTTGTGGGATGACCTCTGGAGTCTGCAGCCTTGTTTCAACTCAGGCCATTTATTCTCTGCGTGTCAATACTGTATCCGGGGTCGGGGCAGGGTTAGAGACTAAGTATTTGTCAGCAGTGCGCGTGTCTCGCGGTGCTTTTTAAACTGGCCGTGTTGTTTGCCAATAATGCTGCCTCCCGGCGCCGTCTCCGACGCTGTGTGTGGAGACGCCGCGGTCCAACAGATAAATGGGAAGATGTAACCTTTTCTCCGCCCGAGCTCCCTCTGTGAATTATTAACGGCATGCACTGAAACAAGTCCGCCCGCCTCACGAGTGGCGAAAAGTAAAGTGTGATGGAAGAAATGTTGGCGCCCGCGACGCTGCGTAGTTCGTCGAGTTGCTTAGTTACTGCCAATTAAAAATGTTGCTGCTGCCGACATGTAGATCTGTGCGTTGTCCCGAAGGAATATGTGCCTCCTCGGTCCACAGAACAGAAAGACACGTATGTTTGAACATGACCCACAATAAACAAAATGCACCAATGAACAGCAATATCAGAATGAAGTCGATGTATATAAGCACAGAGGTTGCAACAAAACACGGCCTAACGCCGGATTTCCACCAACGAATGCGCAGCGCAACGCCATTGTATCTGCGCACCTGCGTATTCGGATGTGTTTCCACCTGTTTGTACGCAGGGCGCTGAAGGCTGCGGGACACGTTGGTCGCGCTAGTTGGCTTTGCCCAGATCCGTCACTTTCCCTTTTCTCCAGCCGGTTTTGGGTGCGAGTGTGTGTGTGTGATATGCTTTAAAAACCAGCTTTTGTAAAACATTATGATGCTTGAGAGGGAGAGACAAGAGAGAGAACATGCAGTGAAAGTCGGTGGTGTAATAATAATAATAATAATAATAATAATAATAATAATAATAATAATAATAATAATAACGTGACGTGTGTGGTGCCGTCCCGTGTTTGAAACCACTGTGCAAGGTGGCGTGCTCTCCTTTATTTGTTAATATATAAAGGTAACGTACTTCATTTAGTCTCATATACATACATGTACAGTGAAATTCTTCCTCCATATTTAAACCATTCCTGAGTTGCGGTGGCCAGCCGCGGCTTCTTTTCCTTAGCAAATTAAGACCCACATTTACATTCGACCGTGTCTGTGCCTGCAGTGCTGAAGGACTTTCGTGGTGGCCACTAGAGGGCAGTGGAGCCATTCTGAACTAGGTTCCTAGCCTGTAGAGTTAGTGCTAGGAGGATTTGTCGTTGCTAACATCTCTACGTTCCCTTGTGTTATGGCTCGTTCATGGAGAAAGACTCCGCGATCTTCATAATCAACAATAGAAACTCATTTCGGATTATTGCGTCTCCCTCACACGGATGAAGTGGGCATGAATTCAGCCACACACTCGCTAATCTACACAAACACACACACACTCAAACGGCACATGTGATTGTATGTTTTATCTTCTTTATCTTAAACCCTAATATTATATAAAATCAAAGTGAAAGAGTACCTAAGACACAAGGATTGCATTGCACAATATGATGAAACATTGTTTATTTAGACAATAGAGGGGTTCAAACTCTTATTGAATGTTCCTCCGAGAGGCGATCATGACAATTTGTACCATCGCCCCACTCCTGCAGTTTCAATCATCTCCGCTAACAAGCGCGGCCAAACAAATAGCATTTGTTTGTGTTTGCTATTGTTTAATCCCCTTTGAATTGGGCCAAAACAATTTGACTAACAAGCGAGAAAAAAAACGTTTAGCATGCAAATGAATTGATACGGCGCCCCTGCTAATATTATAGTTTATAATTATAGTGATTACATTGGAATGCAGACAGTGCTCCGTTAAATGATCCGATCCCGTGCTGAAATAGGTCATTATGTTTGTAAACATTGTTGGCACTTGTGCCAGAAACTGAAATACCACTGCATTACTTTAACCGGTGACGACGAATGTATTCACTTTGTTTTGTAACATTGCGATCGCTACGGGCTTTGTTAAATGTTAAATAATGTTAAATCGTTTCCTATCCCCTACTCCCTACCCCCCATATAGTGCACTCACTTATAGTGCACTCAACAGCAACGGCCGAAATTTCGGAAGCTAGAGTCGGCGCCGTCAAAATTATTATAAGATACAATAATAAGAAATATGATTATAAAATTGAACAATCATCACAAAAACTCAGAAGTACTTACATTTATAACTATTTGCCGTGGTCATTCGCTATTTACTACCGCCGTGCCGTATTTTTGGAGTTTAGGTCATTTTAATATATCTCGCAAAGCATTAAGGGTTATAATGCTCCGTCTAGGATACATCATTGCTCACTACTTTTTGCGGTGCATCGTTGGATACTTTCAGTGCACTATATAGGGTACATGGAGAATTCGGACACCCTTACAAAATGGCGGGGATAGGAGTGATTTGGGACACAGCCAGTGTCTGTTCAGCAGCGCATAGTGCTGTTATAAATTTTAAAAAGCAAAGTGCGGACCTATTTGGTGTACCCCGCGAGTCTTCTCCACTCTCTTAGTCTCATCCTCCATAAGTGGAAGGACCCCACTGCCCCGTCTCTGACACTTTGGAAAATAGACCTCCTCTCTTATGTTAATCTTCACCTACCTCCAGACCTAATAACTCCTCTTCACAGTAGGGTCTTTCTCCCCCTATTTCCTTCATCCCCCTTCCCTTGTGTTAATATTTGCCTTCCTTCCTTATGTTGTTGTTGTTGTTTTTTTCCATTTTGACTAAACTCCCATAAAAATAAAAATAATAATTGTACCTAAAAACATAACAAAATTAAGATTTAATAATTTAATCAAACGGAATCCAGATGCTGGAGAAGCGTTGGAAATTGGCTAAAATTGTTACAAGTCTCCCGGAGCGATCGGACGAACTGGGCGAGTCGTCCGCGGACCACCCATCATCATCTGCTCCACCATCGGCCGCGGAGCTCCCATCGCCCCCAGCTGCCGGTCGTCTCCGATCATCAGTCCGCCTCCTTATAAGGCCACGCCCGACCCCGGAGAGACGCAGCCACATTACCTCTGAGCAGGTACGTCTACCTGACAGAGCATGTCACTCGTCAATACCTTGACGAGATCGAATCAAACTTAATTATCCTCTGGATTCATAACTTACCTGGTCTCGCCTTTCTCCTGTGTCCAGCGTGCCCCTGGGGATCTTCCACCCGCGCCCGATCTGACCCCGACGGCCCAGGAGGACCAGATAAGCATACCAGACGATCGTGACTTTGTGTTTCCTTTGTATTGCTTTTGCCTTTGGTCTCCGAGACCTTAAACATAATAGCTAACTGAATAAAAGGGTTTAAACCCTCTGTTTTGTCTCTCTCTGGGAATTCCAATATTTTCCGAAATTGACTGGTGACAAAAATGTGCCTCGTATGATTGGACAACGTTGAGAGTTAGGAGCGTGTTGATTGCAGAATGAGCATTTAGCTACACCTGCCAGAATAATTAGAATAATTACCAGGTAGAATAATTACCTGGAACACACTGACCAAATTAATTCAATGCTTCATTTCTCCATCATGTGTTGCTGCAGAGGACCACCAACAGGGGATGTTGGCCACAATCTCATGCTTAACGTTTGGTCCTGTTCTGCTTCGATTTTAAAAAGTTAATAGAAATCTCTGCACTGCCCCCCCTTGTCCGCTTCAAGATTGATTTTAAACAGTGGTGGAAAATAAGAAATTACATTTACTCATGTTACTGTAATTAATTACTTGTTATGAGTAATTTGTAATTTTCTGAGTAGTTTTTGAAATTTGTAATTTTTACTTTTACTCAAGTACATTTTTATCTTAGTACTTTTAACTCATTACATTTTATTCAGCTCGAGTTACTGATTACAAAACATATTGGTGGATGGTGAAAATGTTTAATTCGGGCGGAAAGTTAAACTCCTGTGCAACCTGAATTTGATTCATGACTCATGCTTTTTTGCATTAAATAATTGAAAGTAACTTTTACTCATTTAAAATGAAGTAAATTTGTGTTTTTACTCGAGTACATTTTGTGTGGGTAATTGTATGTTTACTCTGAGTACAATTTAAGCAAAGTAAAGATACTTTTACTCAATTCCAATTTTTCAGTACTCTTTCCACCTCTGATTTTAAAATAATTCTATTAGTCTTCAAATGTGTTGACAAACTCTGCCTTTCACACTTGACTGATCTGCTTCTACCATATCAGCCATCACAGACTTGATTTGATTGACCCTTTTTTGTGACACATTTGTTTTACAACACACTGGTTTTACCAGACCCAATGATCATTCAAAGCGTGTGCGGCGCGTGAACGATTAATTGATTCTGGCTTGTCAGAATAGCGTACCACTGGTGGTACACGGACCACAGTTTGCGCATGACTGATATAAACTAAACGGGGTAAAAGGTAGGTGGGGGGGGGGGCTTCCAGGTGCGCTACTTAGGACACGTTTAAAAATAACGACCGCACTAAATGTGCAGCAAATAAAAATACACACACAGTGCCACCCCAAGGATAGAATTTACATGGGATCGTTCCGGGCTGTTCTATTTAAAAGTGCTGTGGAGAAATGGTTCAGAATGTGCTGTATCACCAGTCTCCAACCATAACACTGTGCTCGAACTGACTCCACAAAGACTCGTAGTAAGCACATGCGTTGGTGGGGCTGTCAGTGCTATTACAAGACTTTAAAAAAACACCAAACACCACCTACAAACACCCACTGGAATCCTACATAGTACCGTTTAAACACCACCTACAAACACCCACTGGAATCCTACATAGTACCGTTTAAACACCACCTACAAACACCCACTGGAATCCTACATAGTACCGTTTAAACACCATCTACAAACACCCACTGGAATCCTACATAGTACCCTTTAAACACCATCTACAAACACCCACTGGAATCCTACAAGGTACCGTTTAAACACCATCTATAAACACCCACTGGAATCCTACATAGTACCCTTTAATCACCACCTACAAACACCCACTGGAATCCTACATAGTACCCTTTAAACACCATCTACAAACACCCACTGGAATCCTACATAGTACCCTTTAAACACCATCTACAAACACCCACTGGAATCCTACATAGTACCCTTTAAACACCATCTACAAACACCCACTGGAATCCTACATAGTACACTTTAAACACCATCTACAAAAACCCACTAGAATCCTACATAGTACAGCTTAACTCATCGAGTGCTAGGGTTTTTGAAATTTGGCACAATCCAGAGCCAGGCTTTTCTCTAGGCCCCGACCGATTATCGGCGGGCCGGTATTATCGGTCATTTTGGGGTCGGATATGTATCGGTTATTGGTGATAAACTCTTCTCTCTACTACCGAGTGAAGCATGCCGTGTTGTCCTCCACCCCCACGACCACTACAGCCACCCCCCACCACCACCACCACCAGTACAACGCAACCCCACTGGCTAATGTGCATGTACCTCCCCCACCAATGCAGATAGCTTTGTGAAAGATGATTATAAGCAGCATTCTTGGGATCTATATAGGCAAGTAACTGTTGTATGTGGTGTGCGGTGTGCGGAACAAAGAAGTTGTAATGCTAACGATTAGCCCCTGTAGCTTCCCCTATTTATACTGCAGGTTTCCATCGACTCAGCCTGCTGGCATTTTCTTGGATTGAGGCTGAATACTCTGCTATTTTACCATCCTATAGTTTGCTTCTCTGCTTCTTAACCAAGTAGCAGACGGGTGTTAGCGTTAAAAGCGATATTTTCCACATCTGTCTGTGCGTGCATTGTTTATTATCAGCACAGCCACCAACTCAACTATTCTGTATATTCATCTCCAATCTCCATTGTTTGGAGAAGGGCCGGTTGATCAATGATTAAGCACCTCAACGAGTTAGTGAACGTCTCATTTCGCTATATACTCGTATGAGTTAATTCCAACGTGTATCAGCTGGGCTGACCCGATCGAATCGAATTGTATAATGCAGTCTGTCTGTGTTATTATTATTATTATTATCGTGAGCCTCCATGCATGCTCACATTGTTCTGCCAGTAGCTCTGGCGTTCTGGGAGAGTTCAAACAACACTCTCCTTGGGCTTAAAGCCTATTAGGCAATTGTTATTTTGTGAACTTGGCTAAGACTGGGCATGGGCCCAGTAAGCAAGTACACGAAAATCCAGTACATCAAGCACGCACATTTAACATGCATTCATACATTCTTACATTCATATTGCATGTTCAATGGTAGTTCTAATAACTACCACCAGGAATCACAACACACAGGTATGTGATACAGCCCCCCCCACTCCTATGCGGGTCAGGATGTGCTTTGTTGAACATTTCTTACTACTACCTAAACAATGATTAATTTACATTCACAACATTGGGCCGTCTCTCTCGCGCTCCTCTGTGCACAGTGTCCATTCACCATCTATTTATAATGGCAAATGCGTACACAGTTGAACGCGTATCTGTGGCGCGCCACCCCTGAACTAAATAAGCCGCGATTAAGACATGTTACTATAGAGACAGAGATAGATAGATAGGGAGATAGATAGATAGATAGAGAGAGAGATAGAGGACTAATTAGAAAAAAAATCCAGGAAGACAGTAGTTAAACCAAGCAAATTGTGAACTGTTGAGTGTAGTGTTAAAAAATAAACAACATAAGAGTTTGTTAAATTGGTGCCGTGGGGCAGTAGACTCCTCGACACATCACTTCCTGTTCGGCTTTCATCTACTTTTTAACAACCGCGCTGCTAAATAATGGAGCTTCATAATTACAACGTCGTCCGTAAATAACAACAGCCTAACGAAGACAAAGTCCTCTCTAAATTATGGAACACCATACTAATAATGCACAGTACAGCGCGTTGGCCTCACTGGGCTGTTGTGTTGGCACAAATTGAATATATTTGAGTAAATATATAATAAACATAGTAAATATATAATAGACATAGTAAATATATAATAAATGAACTATTGAGACACTGAAACCGCTTACAGAACAACTGCAAACAAACCAGACTCTTGTGATGAGTGTGTAACCCAGAGAGGGGATGCAAACCCACGACGTCGCTCGACCAGTAGTCAGGGGGGTGTGCTCTATAACCACTGTAGTTACATTGGTAAGAAGGCCCCATTGCTGGCCATATGCACTTCAACCACAACAATTGTGGGGTTCCACATTTCTGGGACAGATGGCACACACTATGGCTGAACTCGCTCCCCTATATAGTGCACTATATGGGGCGCACGCCATTTTGTAGGGGTGTCCGAATTCTCCATGTACCCTATATAGTGCACTGAAAGTATCTCACAATGCGCCACAAAAAGTAGTGAGCACCGGATGTACCCTCGACGAAGCAATATAACCCATAATGCATTGTGAGACGTTTTGAAAATGACCTAAACTTAAAAAAATGGCATTACGGGAGTAATTAGCGACCGACCACGGCCTATCGTTATAAATGTAAGTACTTTTGACTTTTTGTGATGATTGTTGAATTTTATAATTATATTTTTTATAATTATATTTTATAATAATTTTGACGGCGCCAATACTAGTGTCTCAAATATCGGCCGTTGCTGTTGAGTGCACTATATGTGAGTGCACTATATGGGGAGTAGGGGATAGGGAGTGATTTCAGACACAGCCAATATTGACATTGTGCGACATTCTGCTGACTACACAGACTAACCATATTAGCTAATCTACATGCTGGACGCCACAGTGTGGAGAATGTTAATGTTGCCCCGTCCACGTGGCACCAAAAAGCCTCAATATAATCCGCTTATCGGAATACAAGTGCATAGGAACACATTTTGGAAGCGGTTTGAGAGAGCTGGTCTAAGCCGTTTTGTTTGTACGACGGAAGTGTCTACGGGCAATCGAAATGAGGAAGAGATCGCTCCATGCCACGCAACGCAGGGACAGACACACACGCCACCGTACCGGAGCCACCGCGCCAAGGGTTCTGAATAGGTAAAATGAAAGAGAGAGAGGAAGAAAGGGAGAAAGAGAGAGAGAGAAAGAGAGGGAGAGAGAAAGGGAGACGCTCTCGGCTGGAACGCACCGTCAGCTCTCTTTCTCTCTCCCAGTCAACAGACACACACGGCGCCCTACCAGAGCCGCCGCGCTGACCATTACGAAACAATGAAATACAGTCAAAATCCGACTTGAAGTTACTCACCGAGTGGTCACATGTTCTTCTGAACCAAGAGCCTGGCTGCTTCTACTAGTAATTCCAAAAGGAATGAGACAATGGAAGGGGTTGCACTGATTATTAACAGCAAGTTACCACCATCATTTTTAAATAACCCTGTAGGTGTGTGCTCCCACCCAATAGTCATGTTGAAAAAAAAGCCAAATACAAGGCAAGTAAATGGCGCCGGAAGTTATATTCGGAGTACAAATTTAACCGGAAGAACCCGCCAAACGCGTCTATGCATCGCAATGGGGGAAAAAAGCGGAAACCCTAACCCTTATATGTAGTGTTCCAGTAGTAACTCTAGTATGTAGTGTTCCAGTAGTAACCCTAATATGTAGTGTTCCAGTAGTAACCCTAATATGTAGTGTTCCAGTAGTAACCCTAATATGTAGTGTGCCAGTATAACCCTAATATGTAGATTTCCAGTAGTAACCCTAATATGTAGTGTTCCAGTAGTAACCCTAATATGTAGTGTTCCAGTAGTAACCCTAATATGTAGTGTTCCAGTAGTAACCCTAATATGTAGTGTTCCAGTAGTAACCCTAATATGTAGTGTGCCAGTATAACCCTAGTATGTAGATTTCCAGTAGTAACCCTAATATGTAGTGTTCCAGTATAACCCTAATATGTAGTGTTCCAGTAGTAACCCTAATATGTAGTGTTCCAGTAGTAACCCTAATATGTAGTGTTCCAGTATAACCCTAATATGTAGTGTTCCAGTAGTAACCCTAATATGTAGTGTTCCAGTAGTAACCATAATATGTAGTGTTCCAGTATAGCTCTAATATGTAGTGTTCCAATCCCAGCATTGTGGCTGTGGAGATTAAACAACATAGTTCTCTGCTGTAAACTTTCAGAGGCGCTCAGCAGTTTTTTGGGCCCCGTGCACGACACCTCTGTGCTAACACTGTGTCTTCAAAGGTTAAGCGTTCCTTGCTAATGGGGGAGGCGCACCGCTCCACTCCATGTCGCAGTGACAAGCCTGGTGTTACAGCGTAGTGTCCGGGCGCCTCTCCTCCTCTCGAACCGCACACCTCTTTGAAATGCAAACAAGACAAAGAAAAATCTTCGTTCCCTCTTCTGTCAGCATCAAAGAAGTCATTTTCATTATTCTCTCTCTCTCTCTCTCTCTCTCTCTCTCTCTCTCTCTCTCTCTCTCTCTCTCTCCCTCCCCATTCTCTCTATCTGTCTTTCTGTCTGTCTCTCTCTGTCCCTCCCCATTCTCTCTATCATTCTCTCTATGTGTCTCTCTCCCTCTCTCTCTCGCTCTCTATCTCCCTCTCTCACTCTCCTCTCTTTCTCTCTCTCCATCTCCCAGCCTCTCTCTCTGTCCCCTCTATCTCTCTATATCTCCCCCTTTCTTAGTCTCTCCATCTCCCTATCTCTGTCTCCCTCTCCCACCCTCTCTCTCTACCTCTTTCTCTCCCTCTCTCTTCCTCTCCCCCCTATCTCTATATCTTCCTCTATCTCTCGCCATCTCTCGCTGTCTCTCTCGCTCTCTAACTCTCTCTCTCATCCTCTGTCTAAACAATAGTTCATTTTCCCGTTGATTGTTGAAGATGTTCTACAGCCGAGAATAGAGCTTAGATAACATCCCTGTTTCAGTGAATGACACATTAATTTTCTGACCAGGAAAATTATAGAAACCCATATTGACATTGGAGCTTGGGTTGTGTCAAACTCATATCAGTGTATTCCATTGATAACAACGTTCACACAATTTCAATTTAAAAAAAAAAGTTTTAGTCCTGGATCTGTGGGGCACTGAAATAGTGCACTATAATATAGGTGAAGCTACTTTATTTCGTCACACATGCATACATGTCCAGTGAAATTCTTCCTCCACATTTAACCCAACCCTGGTGTGCAACGCCCAGGGGCCAACTCCAAATTCAGGCTCACTTTCAGTGAGCCAGAACTTAAACAACAACTCCGGACAGCACCCTATACACTAAAAATCAGGATCAAGCAATCACGTCACTGTGTCTGTGGGAGGAGCTCGTTAATGCTAGAGGATCAGCCTCGGGTGTCAGCCACGGACCGCTCATGCGGGCTCCGCGCATCGGTGTGCGCGCATCATGCACACGCACACTTGAATCTGACACCTCAATTTGAACATGAACGTAAAAAGTAGATAGGTGGTAGAAATGGTCCGTATTGAGAATATAAAAGATATATTCAAGTTCACACTCGTTACAGAGGCACCCTCAGAGACCTTGCAAATCCCGCCGCACACATACACGCACATAAACACACAGAGCGGAGCAGCTCGCGTTGATAAGCACACACGCTGAGTGTATGCTCCGCTGCTGGGCACGCCCGTGCATGTCCGTGCACGCGCGTATGTGTGCAGAGGCATCCAGCAGACCATGGTCAAGTGTACACGCTTGCGCACATGCTCACACGCGGTGAATGTGTCTCACGCTCTGCCAGGAGGCGGAAGAGCAGGTGGCGCAGCGGCGCTCCTCCTAAAACGAGAAGGTGCTACTCTTCCCTTGGAAGCAGGCTTCCACGCCTGATGTCACAATCTCGTTCCTAATAGTGAATCATATGAGACTAAATGATGGACAGTCTTACCTGGTGTTGGGCTGGGGACATTTGTCGCTGGCCTCCACGGTCAGAGCGTAGTTCCGTCCGACCGTCAAGTTGGCACCTCCAGCTACTCGGATCACTCCCGTCCTATTGGACAATCAACAAGGACAGAACATGAGTTGTGTGTCCTCACACAGTAGAATGGACACTTGTTACCTACGCCAAGCAGGCTATGTTTTCAGTCACATTAGTTTGTCTGTCAGCAGGATAACAGAAAAAAAAAGTTATGCACAGATCTGAATGAAGTTTTGTAGGAGTTGTTGGAAATGAAAGGAATTGATTACATTTCTGTAGCATATAAGTAACAAAATAGTCTGACAACTATTATGATCTTACAAACTGCGATCACTTCCAGCAACACGCAGCAGTTGCCTCCACTCTACTGCATGGTACTAACACAGCTCAGATAGTGTAGCGCTTAGCCCAACGTCTGCCAAGCTGGAGACCTGGGTTTGCGTCCCACCTCTGGCAGATTGTGATGATATGTATTTTTATGACTATAATCCCGTATGCCGCATAGAGCACGCTCGCGTACCACTGGTGATAAGTGATTACATTTTAGTGCATTTCTGTATCCTATGAGTAACATAATAGCGTCAATAATAATACTACGGTCCCCGAGAGACCGCCTTTTGCTAGGATTGGCCGTGAGGAGTCCCAGATCAGAGGACCTCAGCTTCCGGGAATGGAGGGCTTTGTGGGTGAGGAGGAGCAGTTTGTATGTAATACGTAGCATCAATATGTTTTGGCATCTGTGACCTCATGGCCTTGGGGCAGGTTTGCAGAGAGTGCAAAAAGAGAGTGCTTCTAGTTTTTGATTGTAATGGTGACTATTTTGACATGGATAACTATTGGTCCTTTCCAACCCTCTGCTCCAAGAATATTATAGTTTAATTTACTCCACATCAGGGCTTGAAAACGAAATTATTTTTAAAACGTTCCGTTCCGAGCGGTTCAGGCAGGCCTATGTTTAACTTTCTCAGAAGCACTCCGCCACCAACATAACGGTCCTGAACCGGTTCGGAGCGCAAAAATTGAGTTTGTTCTTGAAGTTCCTTATATTGTGCAATGTTACATTTAGATATAGTTTATACAGAATATATTTGGTGGACTTCGGTGCAACTGTATTAACGTGAAAACCATGTTTAAAACGCCATTACATTCACTTCCTCGTCTGTCCACAAGATGGAGCCCCAGATGCATGGGGCTTGATGACTGACAGTGAAAGTGGACGGAAATAGTCTTCCAGACATAGGATATGTTGAAATGTATAGAGAACGAATAAAAACGTTTTTAACCCCGCTTTTGTGGATTTCGTAATGTTCCGTTTGTGTTCCGGATCAGGGTAAGAAATCTTTTTCCGTTTCCATTTCTGCTCCTCGTAAAATTCTGTAAAATTCTGTAATATTCTGTAAAATTCTGTAAAATTCTGTAAAATTCTGTAAAATTCTGTAAAATTCTGTAAAATTCAATTCGTTTTCCTTTTTTGTTTTCGTTCCTTGATCCGGTTCAGAGCCCTGCTCGACATAGAGTTACTTAACCTACTGGATCTAAATATCTGTGTTTTTATGCTTTTTCAGCCATTTCGGGACACGTCTCAAGCTGTTTATTGCAGGGCTGGTGGATAGAAAGAAGAAAGAAGTGAGGCGTAGAGATGTGGGAAAACAAACCCACGACTCACCACAACTTGTGCTCTGCAGGTTTTCTATCTACAGATTTGTTTTTGGAGGGAGTCATTGGCAGAGTGGTTATGGACACAGCACACCCCATTCATGTCACTACCCAGTAACGATGAAAAAATACGCTACTGAAGCTGGAAAAAATAACTAAAGATTTGTTTGGGGTTGAAAAGTTTGTAAACCCAGAAAATGTCAGCCAGGGACATACAAATTAACCTCTCGACCTGTGGAAGAGTAGAAGGCACAAATAACCAATATTTTAAAATATTTTAGTTGACAAATTGTCTGACACTCAGTGCTAGGTTTGTTGACTCTAGTAATTTTTACTACCTACATTTAACGAAAACAAAAACCGGGAACTCTTTGAATTTTCCAGGGAACAGAAACAAAACCGGAAACTTAATTATTTTTTATGTTCAGGAAGACTTATTAATAATAACCCGTTGATACCGGTTTTATTTCGTTCTTCAAAGGAGTGCACTTGAGCGGGATAACTTCAACAATAAAACAAGAGTATTTATACAATCACGGGACTCTGTATCGAGTTGTTGTGGGTTCGCCCCGACACGCAACAAGACCTCGGCTGTAGAGTGCTACCAGCGGGTCTCTGTAGCGTGTCATTGTGGGATCGCCCCCACTTATAATATATAGCATTAAACAGCTGATAGGAACAAAATTAACTGTTCCGGAAACAATATTTGGTTGCTCTAACCGGTTCGGGAATGTCAATTTATTGGTGGAACTCATAACCGGAAACGTTATAATTCTGTTTCTGTTCGGAACAAATGTAGGATTGCTCCCAAACACCCTTGTACAATTAGATTCCAGATGGATTTTTTTTTCGTTGTGACACAAACCGCGCAGTGATTTGGTGATGGAGGGACTTGGAACCTACGTTGCGTTGATGACGAACAGCCTGTGGTCGCCGGCAAGCAACCGGTAGACGACTTCACCGTTCACACCGGAATCCACATCCACTGCTGTTAACTGCATAGACACGCACATACACACGCACACACACTCGCACACAGATACACACACAGATACACACAGACACACACACAGACACAGACACACAGACATACACAGACACACACACAGATACACACAGACACACACAGACACACACTCAGATACACACAGACACACACACACAGACATACACAAACACACACACACACACACACACACACACAGACACACACACAACATGGAATGGATCACAAACACACACACACTCACATACACAGATGCAGCTTATCTGAGCTAGCCATGCTAACTCATCCTGACAAACACCCACACTGGCACTAAATCTAATCTAATGTGCTAAACACTGACACATGTCAGGAGTGTATGATTGAATAAGAGCTGAGCAGAAATTACATTGCTCGGTCACCACA
>OMKY01221101.1:0-10340 GCA_900302395.1 Bregmaceros cantori
AGTAGCCAACTTAAATTCAGGATTTCAAATGATGTTCATAGAAAGTCCTCTTGCCCTCTCAGTGGCCGACTCAGAAAACAAAACACGCATCGGTTACCGTTCAGTACAATGGATGATTGACTGAGGAAAAAGGAGGAGAAAAAGAAAAACCGGGGTTGGATCGGACTTGGAGGGGGAGTGGACAATCAATCATAGTTTGCTTGCACCGAAACCCCGCTATGGTCCTTGTGTCCACTGACACACTGTAATAAGGCTTCCAGTCGTGCTAGGCCACAGACGTGTTTTTTTTTTCCCACAAAAAAAGTCGCTTTCATGCCTCTTTCCGCCATTTCTTCCGCACCGTCGCATAATTATGACACTCGGGAGCGACTTAAAAAAACAGACGCTAGGCACCGGCCCATCCATCACATGTTATGTGCACGATTACCAGATAACTGCTGCCATACTGTACAACCTGCTGCTACACGACAGCCCAGCGAACATAGTGGTGGCCATTGTCTGAGAAATCCTGGCTGGGGCATCAAAAACGCCGCCAAGTTTGGCAGCCACGCTCTTCATTAGCACTTTTTCTCTCCTCCCTGCTCGATGAGAATATATTTGTGTTCCGGTGGCCCGGGACCAGAAACCCAGTGGCCTTCGACATCCAGCATGTGGCCAGTGACCGTAGCTCCAAATAAAAACAGCCAGTATATACTTGCATTCTAGAACTTGCCTCAAGCTCGGGTGTTGTGGGTGGCTCGCGGTGACCGCATTGTATCCTTTTTGAAATGTTTACCAAAGTTTTACCCACGCTATAATGCTGGCATCCCAGAACCTGAGCCTCGCGTTTTGTCCCAGGGACAAACGGGTCCAAGCCACAGCCAGATCCATTCAGTCATGCAAAGCACATGTTGGGGAAAAAAACACAACACGTATGGTCTGTTGAACCAGCTGTTCTACACTCAATGTTTTCGCTCTTATGTAGGATTTTGTACACATTTAGAACACATTCAGTGTTTCCTTCCATAACATCCATCAACTTCCAGGCACAAACTCTTCACATACATGGCATGAAGTGGTAAACAACATTGATTTTTTTCAATGTCCCAATGTATTTTATGATTAAATTAGTTTTTGCAAGATGGAAAGCAATAGACATTTCATTAAATAGCACCGTAATGCCTTCTAATTACACATTCATTAATGTGATGTGATCTTTAATTCACTGTTTTCAAGAGTCACTTTCGTCACTACAAATATGTGGCTTTAATCGCATTTACATTGTTTTTAATATACAGGGACGATTGCGGTATTATATCAGACTGTGAATGACATAGTGAAATCAAAATCAGAATTAGCTTAATTTGCCACGTTGTAAATACAATCACAAGAAATATACAGACATTTAAGAATTGAGGCTCAGTATGCGCTCTGGCAAAGTAGTCAACCTAGCTTGGAAAATGACACAGGGGCAGATAGCACTTCTAATAGCATGGAAAGTGTTAGAGGCAACATACCATCATTAATTTATACCACGTTCAGCAATGATCAGTGCTGCAGCTCAACAGCATCACTCGATGGGGGAAGAAACAGTTCTTGAGTCTGGTGGTCTTAGTAGGAACTATACAGGGCTACAGGGCTCTCTAGCACCTGCCTGAGGAAAGGGTGGTGAAGAGGTGATGTGTGAGGTCTGTGTGGTCAGCCCCAATGTTACATGTCCGCTTTCTAGCACTTTACATACACGACACATCACGCAGAGGGAAAGCGTGGTTCTCTGGTATTCTTACTGGTATGCTACCATCTGTAGTACCTGCTTGCTGTCGTCCTCAGTTTAAAGATTAGCATATGTTTGCATGCAGATTCCAGGAGTATCAGACGCTGGAGGTGCTGGTGGGTCTGTTGCAGGACCAGCCCGAGGAGGTGCTGGTTAACGTCGTGGGTGCGCTAGGGGAGTGCGCCCGTGTGGAAGAAAACCGAATGACCATCCGCAAGACTGGTGGAATCCCACCGCTCGTCAACCTCTTGACCGAGACCAACCAGGTCAGAGGCATTGCTTGACGGGGATAGGATAGAAGATTGTGGGCTCTAGCATTTTAGAACAATTTTAAAATAAAAAGTGAAATGTTATAAAATGTAATTATTAAAACCTAAAATATATTTATCTAAAAACTTCAACAAAACATTGGCCAACATGCTTGATTTTGTGAAATCCACAAGGTTCTGCAAACTTTTTGGCTTCCACTCTCACATGAAGACAACACACCCTAAAAACATTACAATAGTCTAGGGTGATAGCTGAGGTCGTTCTAAAATAAACGAGCCCAAATACGTATGGCAATGGGTTTGATTTGTAGGATTTATCAATGGTTAAAACGGCCGAGTGGCGAGGGTTAAAACCTTTTAATCTGTCATTTTTAAAAAAGCCATAATTTATTATTTCGGTCTGACAGGATGAACATATTCTATCTATAACTCACATGTTATGAGCACAAAGCTGCACACAGCCTTGCATTGGTTTAGATTCCACTGAGGAAATAAGAAAGCCTTTGTCAACTCTTTCTCTTTCTTTCAGGCGCTGCTGGTGAATGTGACCAGGGTTCTTGGAGCCTGTGCTACAGACAGAGACACCATGGAGTAAGTGTCAAAGCCATGATGGCGTATACCTCTACTACCTTCAGTAATGATCCGACAGTAATGTATCGGGCACTATTAGGGACGAGCGATGGCGTCACTTGTTGGAGTCCTCTTTGGGAGGAGCTCGTTATAAGTAGTAGGAGCGGTCTCTGGTGTCATCGGCCGCTTCGCACACCCAGGGGATGTGCAGGTGCTTTTCTATGACAAATCAAAGTCACTTTGACTTGCCATACACATTCGCGCAGACGGCGGGAGCTCCGCACGCAAAATAAATGAACGGGTAGTGCTTCCGCGTTCATCTGCAGCCCATGTATTCATGCTGTAAAGACACCAACAGAGTCCACACACCCAGATCACCTCACAGACACACAACAGATTATTATCCAAATACAAATAATTGGAATCACAGTGAAAGAAAAGAATAACCGTCACTCTGACTTTCTCACGGGAACGTGCGGCAATGTTAACAATGCCACATGTTTACAGCTCTCCCTTCTCCAGCAATTTTTGGAAGTGTGACGTCATGATCTCCATCCATAATTCCATAACGCGGCAAACATAAAACAAGCAAAGTGTAGCCAAATTTTTTTGCATTCCATCTTGGGAGCCGGTTTAGCAAGTCCCAGAATTTCGAGGCACAGGAAAAACTATGCAGCATCCCCGTTTGCACAGCATAGTGTCTCTTTTAGGAACAAGACATTTTTCCTTGGCTATCAATCACATATCTATTAAGAGTTTTCCATTTGCCTTTGGGACCAGGCCATCAACCTCAACATTTTTTTAGCTCAACAGTCTGGAATTGATCAGAATGAGTACATGAGTGGTTATTGTAGTCTCATTATATATTATTATATATTATATTAGTATACCCACCCTCTCCATCATCATCCCTACCTTTGGGCTAACCCGTCTCCGGGCTAAAAAAGTTTTGGAATCATTTAACTTTGCAGTGCACTACATTTAATTCCGTTGCTATGTTTTTGTGTATATTGTTATGTTTTACCATAACTGTTATTATTGTATTGTATTTCTTGTAATTTCTACGTATAATTTCTGAACCAACAAAGACGTTTCCCATTCTACTTTATTAGTAACAGTATTTATCCTTCTTTCTGCCATACATAAAGATGTTATCTTGCCATTGTAGTCTAGAGCTCTGGTAATGATGTAATGTGGTTGCACTGCTTAGGAGGATCTTCAGGGGATTTCTTAGCAGAGCTTTTGCGTTGAGCATAGACTCGTGCAGGAGAACATGCATCACTTCCATCAATTTGCAGATATGTGCAGAGTAGCCCTAAAAATTACTTAAGTAAAAGTATTGTTACCTCAGCAAAATATTACTAAAGTAAAATAAAAAAGTAGTCATCCAAATAGTTACTCAGGTAAAAGTAAAAAAATACTCCACAAAAAAGTTACTTAAGTAGCGAAAGTACTGAGTAACTTTCATTAAAAATGAGAGAGAGAGAGACCAAGAGAGAGAGAGATAGAGAGACAGAGACAGAAAGAGAGAGTAAGTGCTCGAGAGAGACAGAGCAACAGAGAGACAGAGAAACAGCGTCTGAGAGAGAGAAAGACAGAGAGAGCGCGGGAAGAGGGAAAGAAAGATATGACGCCAACATATGTGCCAACAGTTCCCAACGCGTGTCGCTAAAGGCCAAAATAATGTAACGAGTAGCAAATTGCTAACATCTCAGTAAAAAGTATTTTTTTACCTCAAATTTACTTGAGTAAAAGCAGAAAGTAACTTGTGAAAAATCTACTCCAAAAGTTAAAAAGTACAAAAAAAAAATGTTTAACGGAGTAAATGTAATGCATTACTGCCCATCTCTGTCAATTTGTCTGTCAACAACTACACAATTGCTGAAATACACAGCATTGATTTCTGCTGTTAAAACACTGCCGAAACTCTTCCATTTTGGATGATTTGGCTTGTAAAAGGTGAAGACGCACAGCTGGAGAGCTGGGGAAATTATTCTGTCAGGTGTAGAACATGAGAATCAGATAAAGTGCAGATAAAGTTATTTGAGTAGAACCCTTGTTTGCCTTATTTGTTTTTAGTATTTATATTCCCAAACGCGGGGCGTATGGGATGTAATGGTTTTTGTGTCCGCCACCACATGAGGTCCGTTGTGTTAATGCTATTGTTGTTATGCTTTTGAACAGCTGGATTGAGCTCTCCCAGATTTGTTGTGTTAATGATTTACGGTAAGTTCATGAGCTGGTTGGAGGCCAACACTTACAATATGGCTGAATTCAAGATGGCCGATTTGGTCCATGACTTCTGATCGGGTGGATGGATTTGCCCCAAATTTCTTTAGCTTTGTTTTTAACAAAAGTTGTTTGGCTTTAAGATAGAACGTATCAATTTCATTTAATATAAAACATTAAATCTTTCGAGATGTGTGATTTTTATGTTGTGTAATAAGACTTTTTAAAAAGTCACAAAATTTGAGGCTTCTATCGCGTTTTGGATGTTTCCCTTTAGCAGTCGGTGATGGACGACTGCATTCATCTAGTTTTATTGTTGTTTTTGAATTCTTTGTCCACCTTACTCTCGGTTTTACTGCACGGTGCCTTGTGACCCCTGTTCTGTGAAAGGCACTTTATGAATACATTTTACTTACTTATTTAAGTTCTACTAAAGCATGCCACGCTGGGTGTGTCTGATTACATCACAACGACAGCCGGGTCAAGCAGCATTGTGTCGTAAAAAAGCCAGCAAGCAGATCTGATAGATGCACAGAAATACAACACATACACAACATTAAAGAAAATGATGTGCCTTGACCTGCTTGAACAAACAGCAGTGCAGGTAACTGCCTCATCCACCCCTAATGGCCCCGTGCCAGGCCAGAGTTTATTGTACCTGCTGTCTTAACGAGAGCTTGTGGTTCAGATCCCTGTTGTTTTACTGTGGCCTGCGGTGCGCTGTCGTGGCTTCAGTTGCTCAGCCCGAAGTACGGGGCCAGTTCCATAAAGGTTGTTCACACACTAGCGTTTTAGATGAATAGATGTGGTGGAAGCCTCCGGAGCGTAGCCTGACGTTGTAAGCTCACTGCTCTGAAAGTCGCCCCCAGTTGGCGAGGCTCAATTATGAGCCCACCCATATATATGTGTTTCGAGTTCAGTCATTTGTAAACTATTGTGTTTTTCCATTGAATTTGAGTATTTGATCTGCCTGCAAATATCACTTTTTAAGTTTTTTTTGGTGTCATTTTTAAATTGTCTGTTACAGGTTACATGCACCATCTTGCGTCATTATTCAGATTCATGGTTTTGAAGCGTTCAATCCGATGGTATAGTGCTATTTATGGGCTTGTTGCAAATGTCACATGCCTTAAGTTGTCTCATTGAAATTACAAATTCTGTGGAGTAAATCAATAAATTAACATACTTAAAGACTACCCATCAGACAGCCTTTCTTTGCGACAAAGCAAATGCGACAAGCATCTCAACAAGAGCCCGAGAGAGGTCAAGAGACCAGCCCCACTGAATGCAAAGGCCCAGTGTCTCTCAAGAGACCAGCCCCACTGAATGCAAAGGTCCATTGTCTCAACCTCCACGTCCTCTGAGACTGTTGATACCCCAGGGTGTTTGCAATGGGCCGACAACTCTCTGAATCAATACCTCTGAGTTTCGGAGGGGGGCCCAGACACACTAAACCTTCCTTAGACCACAGTGTGTGTGTGTGTGGTGTGTGACCATGCATGGTTAAGTACACCGATCCTGCAACATTAGAACGATCCATTTTTCCTTGTTCCGTGCAAGCTGCATGTAAGATTAGAAGCTGGATCCACAGCAGAGGCTGTTGCAACTCAGTTCACACCATGACATAGCTCGCAGCAAGCATTCGGGCATGGGTGGTGCATGATGTCAATTTGTTGGACTCTCATAAAACATTGAACACTGAATTATCCTGTGCAAAGCAGGATGACTGGGATTAATTAACTAATATATCTATCTGCCATGGAAGCTATCCCTCCTCTTAAAATGATAGAGGGGAGGAGAGACAGGCTAAACCAAGAGTGTACTCGCTCCCGTTGTCTTTCTGCTGCTGTCATTCTCTCTACCTCTCCCACACTATCGCTCTCCCCCTTTCTCAATCTCTTTTTCCCTCTACCGAACCCGTCCCCATCTCCATTCCTCTCCCCCACCCTATTCTCTCTCTCTCTCTCTCTCTCTCTCTCTCTCTCTCTCTCACTCACCTTCCCTCTCTTCACCCTCCACTAACCATCTACCCCTCTCTCTCTCCCTCCTCACCATCCCCTGCCCAATTCTCTCTCTTCACCTCTCCCCCTCTATATCGCACCCTCTCTGTCTCTCTTGTAAACTCCATATTAACACCTCACGCACATCTTCGTCCTTCACGCCCGCGTCATAAATCTGACGATCAGATTAAAAAACAAGCACTGACGTCCCATAATAAAGGAGTAGTGAAAGTCCAGATGGCGCCTGGTGTAAAAGGTTATTTTCTGAATCAGTTGGCGCTGATTGCAGCTCTCAGGTGTCAGGAAGCAGTGGAGGGTGACTTGGTGTTTAACACACTGAACGAGGTCTCGTGTCGTCACATGCGCTATATAGGGGGCTGGTGGTCTGGTAATCTTTTATCGTTCGCAACTAGGCCTGTTAAACCCAAACTTGTTATTTCCCAACTGTTGATTGAGCTCAATAATTAAGGCGCTACTGTATAACTTCCCGCATTTGCAGTCCTAAAAAAAATCCCTGTTTTTAGGACTGCTTTTTTAAACCGGTTATAAACCGGGAAATAGTTAGAATAAAAATACCCGTGTGTGTCATCATTGAGACACAGACCTTTTACAGTGTCGGTCTTCAGAATCCTTGCATTTCAGTACCTTTCCACACCTTGTTCTATATCTCATTCCACTACCCCATTATCCTTTATGCCAGTGGTTCTCAAACTTTATGTTATACTAATTATATTCTTTGATAAGTGCAACAATTTCCAAATTAATAACGAATTTCCAATGAAAATATACATTTTTATGTTTCCATTTTATACACTTTTACGTTTGACAAAGAATGTTATTTTAACAAATGCAATTTGCATGGACATACTGCGCTGTACAAGCGTTGCTGGAGTGGGTCTGCCATGTGGACATCTGGGATCGCGTCCCGCCTCCGGCAGCTCATCAAAATCTTTATTTTTGATGTAATCTCATAAAGCATAAAGCAGTGGTTCGCAAACTGTGGTACGCATACCACCAGTGGTACGCCAAGCACACACTGGTGGTACGCATATACCACAGTTTGCGAACCATTGCTTGATGCTATACCAGCCAACTATCTTTTACACTAGGCAAGACGACTAGGCTATAGACCATTAACATAACTTATCCATGACTTGTTCTGTGCCGTGCATGGTTAGTGAAAGCGATTATAATATGCAGATCTGGCAGCTATTTGGTTAGCCACATTTTTTTCTAGCATTCCACTCTCCCCATAAGACGACGCAACAAACAGCATTTTCTCTATGGATGACCTCTGACGACCTCAGGCACGGTCTCAGGAATCCGCCGAGGTGCGGCGGAGGTTAACTCACATGTGGTTAACGGCCAGGCCGAAGGCACGTGGCGCGCTCTCCTCATGTTTTCACGCGCCGCACGTCGACGTCTGGACCACAGGTCTAGTAATGTTTTATCGCTCACACTTAGAACCGAGACACAAACTTGCTATTTCCACCGGCATCTCATTTTTTTTTTTATGTTGCATTTGTGAGCCCGTTTCGCGGTGTGCGAGTATTTTCAGAGCGGCGTGTGTACAGTAGTTTACCAAGCAATTAACATAGCTCATGTTTGATTACTTCCCGTTCCAGAAAACCCTGATGGTGCCCAAGGTATGTGGTTTCTTCCGCTTCCTGACGATGCCACGGTCGGCCGTGCTCCAGATCGGCTATTTAGATGCCGGTGATGATACGTCGTGTACACACTTTAATGTTGCCCCGAAACCCCCCACCTCCCACCGCAAAACAGCCCTCGGTGTCACGTGTGTGCAGGGTCGATCGTGCCAGCACAAAGACATTACTCACGCAGCGTTGTGTATTTAGCGGCAATTATTCTCTCATCCTCCTCAGGAGTCGGGACTAGCTAAAGCCATACAGCATGTCCCTTCTGACTGGAGAGTTTCCATATCATATGCCGCGTTGTTGTGTGTGTGTGCGTGCGTTTTTTTCTTTCTCTGTTCTGCCCTCCACTTCCAAACCAGACTGGCAGCTCGCGGCAGAAGATGTATTGCTACCGCAAGCCAGTCCCATGTAGCAACGCAAAAAAGCATGCTTCGTTTCCATTCCCCTGGGTGGTGGAGGGTTTAGGAGGGGTTGGGAACTTTGTGCAACCTTCAAATCTATCTACGTCAAGGGCTCGCATTGGTTGTGTTTGGTGTTCAGTATTTCTTTTTTTTTTTTTTTGCACTCTTTCAAATGTCGGTTTGTTCCGTCTGTCCTCACTGCCTCTTTGCCTCTCTCAATCCAATTTTATTTGACTGATGTGCATTGATTTTTATGTTGTTTGAGTTTGTTTTAGTCAAGTTAGTTGCGTTCATGCTCTTGCGCTGTCTCCATGTCTGTCGATTTGCCTCTGTCTCTCTGTGTCTAGCTTTGTCCCTGTGTTCCTTGTACCTGCGTCAGAGCTGTGCCGCGGAAGCAGGTTATGTTTTTGGGCGCTATGGTTTGTTTGTCTGTCTCCAGGATATCTGAAAAGGTTGTGCACAGATCTGGATGAAATTTTGTCAAGTTGTTGGAAATGACCAACGCAAGAAGTGATTACATTTTGATTCATTTCTGTAGCCTATAAGTAACATAATCATACTTAATCACCAACTTACCCATAGATCATTTCTGTAGCCTATAAGTAACATAATCATACTTAATCACCAACTTACCGATAGATCATTTCTGTAGCCTATAAGTAACATAATCATAATTAATCACCAACTTACTGATAGATCATTTCTGTAGCCTATAAGTAACATAATCATACTTAATCACCAACTCACTGATAGATCATTTCTGTAGCCTATAAGTAACATAATCATACTTACTCACCAACTTACCGATAGATCATTTCTGTAGCCTATAAGTAACATAATCATACTTAATCACCAACTTACTGATAGATCGCTGGGCAGTCATGTGACTAGACCTCCGGGTCCAGGGGCCGCTGGGAAATGTAGTTGGCATGTTTGCCGGTGGTGTCAATCGCAATTGTGCTACTCTAGGAGCACTTGCATTGATAATTGGTTACCACACATACTGCTAGCACTAAAAGTACATTTTTTTTGTACCACTACAGTGTAGGTTTACAATCTGTGAGTGCTACTAGTTAGAGTTGTTATAGTACAGAGCAGAAATGGGTGAAGATGGGGAGTAGACTTGCAGGAAGTACGTCAGTCGGGGGATTCTAACTCCCGACTCACTGCGGTATTGAGGCACACGTTAATTACATGTAAATATATATATATAGTGACTACCAGATATGGGCCGAGTAGCTATAAAATTACTCAAGTAAAAGTATTGTTACCTCAGCAAAAATTACTAAAAAGTAATCAACCAAATAGTTACTTGAGTAAAAGTACTCCAGTAAAAGTACTCCACTAAAAAGCTACTGAAGTACGCTGAAGTACTGAGTAGCTTTCAGCGAGAGGGAGAGAGAGAGAGAGAGAGGGAGAGAGAGAGAAAGAGAGAGAGAGAGAGAGCGTCCTAGAGGGAGAGA
>OMKY01221104.1:0-17001 GCA_900302395.1 Bregmaceros cantori
GGGTACGTTGTGTTATCGGTGATGTGATGAGTGGCGTCGGTCGCAGAGTTCAGTGGTTTAAACTGGGTCATAGAAACGGAAGACCACTTCCTGTTCCTGTGTGTGCGGGGGGGCATGTTTCCTGTCGTACCTCATGCTGTATTGTGTGTGGGGGCGTCTTCCTCTCTGTCCTTTCTACAACACTGTCCTGTCCTTCCCACCGCCGGGCGACTCGTCACTGGATATGGGCCATCACTTTGACGTCAGATAAACCCCCACGAGGTGCCGTCACGAGAGTAGCACTAATTTGTGTGTTTATATTTGGCTTGTGCTGCAATATGGATCAACGTCATATTGCAGGAAACGGTAGGATGCAGTATAGGGCTGCAACTAACGATTATTTTAATAGTTGATAAGTTGCCGATTATTGAAATGATTAGTCAATTTATCGGTTAGATATTTTTACTTAAAAAATACCTCCCAAAAATCCCCAGAATGTTCACAGCGACACAGAAATGAATGTTGAATCTTGTTAACCCGAAATGTAATACATTTTGTTTAAACGATAGCGAACAAATGTACAACAATTAAGTTAATTATTCAGACACATACTCATTAACATGGTAAGATTCTGATGTTTTCCTTCATATTAATGTTTCTTTACCAGTAATGTTGAATAATATTAAATTATATTTTCCTTGAATTATCAAGTATTATCAAATTTGTGTGGACCAATAGGGGGTGGTGTTAGCAAAAAAATGCTAAAAATAACTGATGAAACTCCTTGGCGATTAATCGATTTATTGCATTAGCTGCCGACTAATTTCATAATCGATTAGTCATCGATTAATCGACTAATTGTTGCAGCCCTTATACAGTATATTAGAGATGACGATTTACTTGATTAGCAATTTGGGCTGGTGAGTCGGTAGTTTGAATCTCGCCACTGACGTATTTCCCGCATGTCTGCTCCCCATCTTCACCTGTTTCCGCTAACCCTAATAATAAAGCTTGGGAAAAAACAGCCTGACTTGGCTGGAAAAAAAAATATTATTATTATTATTATTATTATTATTATTATTATTATTATTATTATTATTATTATGTAAGTGTAGATGGTGAGGAAATATTAGGGGGTGTCGTTGGCTGAGTGTTTATGGACACCACACCGCACCTACGCGCTGAGTCTACCGCAGCATCCGCAGTGCTGCAAGTTCTACTCCCCTTGTCGGCTTGTCTGCAATGTTTTCCCCCAATCTCTTCAACCCAGTTTCCGACTAATCCTATCCAATAAAGATGGCGCTGATGCCGGAAAAAAATATTGTCAATATTTTCAACCTTTCAGGTTATTGTTTAAATTTTTAAAGTGCAATTTTAAAAATAAAATGCAAAAAATGGCTGATTAATACTTTTTTTCAATAAAAATGATTAGTTGCAGCTACGGCTGTACGATTTTGCTAAAAATTAAAATCATGATTTGTGTCTTTGAAATTTCTATTTGTTTCCAATTTCATGAAAAAAAGGACAAAATATCAAAACTAGAAGTTTCATATTTCAAACCCAGCAAATGGTGTCCATTTTTGGAATTAATTAGAGACACATCACCTTTGGTTTAGGATTAATACAATTATCAATTTATATACCTATTTTTCACCCAGATAACTTGAACGGACCAGCAAAATCATTATTATCAATAATAAAAAGGAAATGCGATTTGACGATTTCACTTTTTCCAAAATCCTCTGAACAAAATAATCAGATTTAGATTTCAAATAAATTCAGAGCCCTAGTTGCAGTCCTTGATGAGATTGTTGCTGTTGATGTGCCAGTTTGATGTTAATATGTCCAGTGTGTGTGGGTGGTTGACTGGGCACTGGCCAGCAGACAGTAAAGCCTCGAGGTTCAGTGTTGACTGGAATAACGAGTCTCTGGAGGCCCTGTAGAGAGAGGCTATTGGTACGATGACCATAATGCGTCTGCAACTAATGATTTTTTGTCATCGATTTAATCTGCCATTTTTACTGATGATTAATCATGATGTATCTGTTAATTAGGGGTGCACCGATCACGTTTTTTTGCTCCTGATCCGATCCCAATCCTTTGATTTTAAGGATCAGCTGATCCCGATCCCCGATACCGAGTCCCGATACCAAGTTCTGATCCTGCTTTGCTTGTGATATCACTAGAGCAGAACTTCTGGTTATGTTCTTACTGTATATCCCTAAATAATAAGACATATCAGTGGAGCAGAACTTTATAATTCTCTACACAGTATGAGTATCAGCAGCAAGTGGCAGAGCACACCATCATCCACTCTCCAGAGCGGAGCGCTCCCCGACTCATTTACCGATCCTGATCGGGACAAAATCATAAATCCCGATCTTTGGAAAAAAGTGTGATCGGCACCCGATCACCGAACTGAGGATCGGTGATCGGGTCACCTCTACTGTTAATCTTTCATTTTCAAATCGGAATGGACTTTCTTTGGTCTCTCTCACCCACTTTCGCACTAACCTTGTTTAAAGTGGGGAAATGGCGTGAGGAAAAAAAACACGAAAGATTTCAGACAGCTCTGTGCTGCAGTTTTGGCAAATTAATGTCACTGAAAGTACTCCTGTAGGACGTCAGGACAGCGTGGAGAGGGTGTGCACTAGGGGTGTAAATCACACCCATCATGGCGATTTGATTCAGTATCGATTTTCTGACCCAACCATTCGATTTTATTTATTTTTTTTTAGATACTCTTTTTTTTTTTTTTTTTACCCAACAGGATAGACATTGTTTCAAATTTGAAATGCATCAATGACTGCTGTAGTACCCTTAGACATTTATACATTTTATACAGTATCGTTATACATTTATTTAGACTGTATATATAAACACAGTCTATGGCCATGGCACACAATGTTTTCGTTCTCGGAACCGTTCTGCAACCAAAATATCGGTCCTGAACCGGTTCGGATCACAAAAATTTTGTTTGTTCTTAAAGTTCCTTAAATTGTGCAATGTTGCGTTTCAATATAGTTTATACAAAAAATATTTGGTGGACTTTCAAACTCCACTGCAACTGTATTAACATGACAACCCAGTTTAAAACGCCATTACATTTGCTTCCTCGTCTGTTCACAAGATGGAGCCCCAGATGCATGGGGCTTGATTAGTAGGATGGATGCACAACCGGAAATAGTTTCCCAGACATAGGATATGTTCAAATATATAGAGAACAAAAAAAGTTTTTAACCGATTTTGTGGATTTCATGATCTTCCGTTTCTGTTCCGGAAGAGTTGAAGAAATCTTTTTTTCATTTCCGTTTCTGCTCCTTGTAAATTTCCACAAAATTCAGTTCGTTTTCGGTTTTCATTTTCGTTCCTTGAACCGGTTCGGAGCCCTGATTTTAATTCAATAATCGATGAATCTATTGAATCTGTTGCAACACTAGACTCAACCCACCAACCCTAAAATGAACAACACTGGATGGATTCCTCTGGAGAAGGATCTCTGCATGTGGAGTCAGTTGTGCAACCTGTTTCTGTTTGTGTACACCCTGTGTCACAACACAATGGTGTACATTCTAAACACAGCTGGCCATGGCCAGCCAGCTAAGCTCAGTACTACTTTCTCATACAAATGTCAACTACGGCTGTCAAACTTCCCTCAAATAAGGGGGGGCGGCGGTGGCGGAGCGGTTGGAGAGTGCGCCCCCCTCGAGCAGTGCCGCAGGTTCAAATCCCCTGTCCCCTGTCAGGCTTTTCTGCGGTGTCCCCCCCGACTCTTCATCCCGGTTTCCGATTTAATCCTGTTACTATCTCTCTCAATAAATAAATGAGAAAAACTTGTCTATTACTCAATTTATCGTGATAATGCAACTACAAACATGACTTAATTTAATAATCGTTTATGGAAAAAAAAAAGTGTTGCCAGGAGAGGGCAGTGTATCTCAATATTTGTTTGTTGTCGATAAAACATACAAAATAATGAATTGGCCACTAGAGGGCAGCATACATAAGATCTACAACATATTGTACTCGAGATTTATTTTGTAAGAAATAAACACAATACCTTTAACCCTTAGACACTTTCAGGACTTGTTGAGTCCTTGTGCAAAATGATCTACACAATGTATGGAATCTTTACAACATTTTTTTTAAAAACAAAACATCTTTTGCGATACCAAAGTTCAGTGAAACATGCATCCTATCCATCCATGAGCAAGATCACAGCCAAAATGCTGCTAAAATGAAATGGAATTAGGCACCTGGGTCCTTGGCACTTAAGGGTTAAATAAAACGGCTTTATAGACGAGTTCGGCGGGTATTTCCGGTCTCTGAACGTCACTTCCGGTGTCATTTAGTTTGTCGCGCTTTTGGCTATTTTTCAACATTTCTATTCGGTGGGAACACACACCTACAGGTATATTTAAAACGGATTGTGGTAACTTGCGGTGTGCTATTCCACACCCAAATGCTCTCGTGCGGATCTGTGACCCACAAATGCATGATTTAATAATCAGTGCAACTCGTTCCATTTTCTCATTCCTTTTGGAATAACTAGAAGAAGCAGCCAGCCTATTGGTCCAGAAGAACATGTGACCACTCGGTGAGTAACTTCAAATCGGATTTTGACTGTATTTCATCAATATTTATACAAAATTATGAACGGAGCGAGTTGAGTGATGTGTAACTGGTCACAGACCGAGATGTAGTGGTCGGATTTTGAACTGGTGTGCGTTTTGTGTGGTATTGGCAAAAGCAAACAATAATGCACCGGAAATGACCTTAAGAACGGCGGGACAAAATGACTCCCACCAGTGTTTCACACGTAAACTTGTCTATACAAGTAATTCCTCATGAAGACCAAATTGTAAACATTTTCACTCAACTGTGAAATCTAATAATTTCTATTAGATTATTTGCTATAAACTGCAGCTGTTCAACTCGTAACCTGAAAAGGCCATGCTTGGAAAACGACCAAAAATACCCAATATGGTTAAAATTATTCGCTGTTTTTTTTTCTCACTATATCCTTTTTTTTTGGTATAACGCCTACCATTCTTGGCAACCAATCGACTAGTTAGTTGCAGCTCTATAATGGAATAATGCAGTAACCAAATTTTAACATCCCAATAGACAGATTTACGTGTCAAACACTGGGAGGAGTCAGTTTGTCCCTTGTTAAGCTTATTTCCGGTGCCTGTATGTATGTATGTATGTATGTATGTAAAGTCTGGTAGTGGACAGCGGTACAAGGACACGAAAACGCACAAAGTTCAAAATCTGACCAATAGATGTCGCTCTGTGACCAGTGACACATCACCCCCCCTTGCTTCGTTCACCATTTTGTATAAATATTGATGAAATACAGTCCAAATCCGATTTGATGTTACTCACCGAGTGGTCACATGTTCTGGACCAATATGATGGCTGCTTCTACTAGTAATTCCAAAAAGAATGAGAAATGGAACGGTATGCACTGATTAAATCATGCATTTGTGGGTTACAGATCCGCACAAGAGAATTTGGGTGTAGAATAGCAAACGGCAAGTTACCACCATCCTTTTAAATTAACCCTTTAGGTGTGTGCTCCCACCAAATAGAAATGTTGAAAATTAGTCGAATTCACGGCAAAATAAATGGCACCGGAAGTGACGTTAAGAGTGCAAATTCAACCGAAATTACCCCCCGAACTCGTCTATTGCAAGCTCGGAGGTCCCATTTCTTTTTTTTTCCTTTTTTAAAATTATTTTTTCCGGCGTCAGCACCGCTTTTTTTCATCTTTATTGGATAGGATTAGTCGGAAACTGGGTTGAAGAGATCGGGGATAGACATTGCAGACAAGTCGACGGGCGGAGTCGAACATGCGACACTGCGGACGCTGCGGTAGACACAGCGCCACTAACATGAATGGGGTTGCGTTAGGTGTGGTGTCCATAACCACTTGGCCAACGCAGACCCCGGAGGCCCCATTTCTAACTGAGTTGTTTCGGCATCTTATCTGTGCTGTGTTTCCTTTAACCAGACGCCCCCCACCCCTGAAGGCTGTGCAGTGTATAGCAGTATTGGACTGTCAGTGGTTCCCAGTGGGGTTTCCATGGTGCCGGGGACTAATTGCCTCGGGCGCGATGGAAAGAGCACCTGGAGAATTGAAGCATCAGCAAACACAGTGTGCACGTGATGAGCGCCACCTGTTGTTGTTTTGGTTTTTGTTTTGTTTTGTTTTTTCAAACCAAACCATTATGAATGCCTTGCTTAACTCATTCAGTGCCAGACCTTTTCAAATTCTGCATGTCCCATTGTAGGGGTGCAGCGATTACTCGATTGATCGATTACGCAATTGATCAGCTACTGTTTTAATAATCGATAATCGCACCCAGGACATGCGGGAAATGCGTTGGTGGCGAGATTCTAACCACCGACTCACCGCGCCATTAAGGCTTATGCGTGCTTTCCAGCGCTCTGCCCAACCAACTGAGCTACTGGGCAGCACAATATAAATGAATTTCTAAAAATGTTTTCAAAATATTACGGTAAATTAATTGTAATAATTTTGTGTCGGAGTAAGAAACTGAATTTTTGTACATTTGGTGGTATTTTTTTAAAGCGAAAAAATCATTGAGCCGATTAGTTGACTAACCATTTCAATAATCGGCAACTAATCGGCTATTAAAACAATCATTAGTTGCAACTGTTCTTTCAAGACGGATTAGAAAATTAATTTATTTGTCCTTTCCATTACTTTGTTATAACCTCCAGAACACGGGTGGGTATCATTAAAGACTGCTGATTTCTCACAGAATCTCAAGTAAATGCGGGTGCCGACAGTGGACGCCAGGTGGCGGTATACACCGCCACTGTACACTTGCTTTATATGGCCCCACAGGCAGCGTATGGCGGCATCTGGTGGATGCAGGGATCCTGGGTCGTAATTACCTGCTACGAGCAGGTTATGTTTTTGGTCGCATTGGTTCAATATGTTATTCCCAATGCCAGTCTCCATTCCTAGTGTCATGGGCCTCATCCATTCTCTTGGATACTGAACACTGTTAACCCCTAAATGCAACACAAACCATCTAATAAAATCTCATTTGTTGAACAATAGGCTCTTAGAAATGTTAACAATAAGTGAAGATGGGGGAACAGCAAAAGTTTGCAATATTGACATTGCAAACTGTTAATAATTAATGTTTCACGTTAATAATCGTTCTGGTTTTTAAACAAAACATGAACCGATTAATCATCAGTTAAAAAAGACCAATGTGAGGTGATAAGGGTTAGGGAGGTGATAAGGGTTAGGGAGGTGATCGGACTGAGGGAAGGTTGATGTTTAGATCCAGAGCCATCTGGTGTTCATGTCTATGTTATTGAATAAAGGCCTCTCCAGAGGAAACCATTAACCCCGCATGAAGAGTCTCATTTCCGATGGTGTAAACCCGGGCCTCAGTGCCAGCTCAGGCCTCTCTCTAGTCTTTCTAAAAGTGGATTACTCTCTCCATCCACCTGAATGATTTCTCCCTACACGCCCACCGCGGCCCGCCTATCGCACGCTGACACTTGCTGACAGCGCCGCACCCGGGCGTGTGCTCCATTAGTCCCAGCCTGCCATCATGACAATGATAACAGTAAGTCGGAGTAATGATGTCGTTGAGCGCGCGTGGCGGCGCGGGAGAGGATCTGCTTAGCAGCGGGGTCGACAGCCTGTGATTTGCAAGGTGCAGTGAGCGGAGCTCGCTGGTTTTAGTCTGTGAGGCTGGTGGGACTGTAACACTCTCTCACACCTTACTCACTACGTGGTAAAGATGGACGATATACTGGGAAAAAAAAAGATACAGGAAAAAATACAGATGAATTTTAGCCTTTATTTGGTGTTTGTTCTATTTTTCCAAGCCTGTAGCCCATTTATTGAAGACAACATAACAAATACAACTGAATTCACATAAATTCAGGACTTTGGAGAACTCTTGAGGCTCATCATAGTTCACTTTCTCAACTTGTAGCAGACTGCACCAACATGGGTCAGCTTCCTCCAGAGTCTCTGGTCCAGTGTCATTCTGTTGAGGGTTGGCAGGTCAAGTCCTGACCATTCATAGATGCTGTCGAACCATCTTTTGGGTTGTCTTTCTCTGCTTCTCTTGCCGACCACTAATTCTTCCAGTTTTGTCAGACTTATTTGGGATTGCTTGATGTGTCTGTAGAGTTTTAAGAGTTCTGATTTTGATTGTCATTATTGAGTGAGGTTAGTCTATGGGGTTTTTATTTCTAGGTGATCTAAAGGGCCGTGTCCTGTCATCCATTGCATGATATGGTTTTAGAATGTTTCGATTATGCTACTCAGCACACATTCAAGGCTGTACAGCACTACTGGTAGGATGTATGTATTGTAGGTTTTGGCTTTGATGTGGAGCGGGATTTGTTTTGACATAAGGAGTTGTTTGTTTTTTCCAAAGGCTGTCCAGCCTCGTGCTATTCTATGTTTTACGGCTGTGGATCTGCCATTTGAGGCTGATCATTTGTGAATAAGCTGTTCAGAGGGTCCTAAATTGGATGGCTTAGGAGCAGTTCAATAGCTGTCCAGGGTGCTGAAACTACATGAAGTCAGTTGCATTTGTTGTGTTGTGGGAATGTGGGCTGTGACGCAGGCTCCATGGTCTGGTAACCAGGTTAATGTAGTAAATTATTTATTACCTCCGTCGGAGCTGCGCCGCGAAGCAGGTTATGTTTTTGGTAACATTGGTTGCTTTGTCTGTCCCCAGGATAACTGAAGAAGTTGAGCATGGATTAAATTGCAAAATGCAAAGTTGTTGGAAATGACGCACAGAAGAAGAATCGATTAAATTTTGGTGCATTTCTGTAGCCTATAAGTAACATAATCATACTTATCACCAACTTACTGATTGATCACTGGAAACTTACCACTACCTAGTCATATCATTAGTTCAACGTAGATACGTTTTTTTTGTGAAAGTATTTTCCGTTAACTTGGTTGAATGTGTTTTGAATGTGTAATTATTAAAACTGACTCACACTCTACGAAGCGGCACGTCGGCCGATCCTGCCCATATCTGATCCTTTCTAGCTCACTATTTACAAATTTGTAAAAAAAAACAACAACCCAAAAACAGTTTGACAAATTATCAGTTGCAAAACATAGCATTTCCTTGTTTTTTTACCCCCCTTCTTCCAAGCAAATTGGCGTCTGGTGGGAAACAGCTGGCGGTACATGTCGCCACTTTGAAAGGTCCTAATTATGTGTCACAATCAGAACAGCTTACATGGTCGGTCCTCGATCACCCTCCACTCATTTCATGGAATACAGAAAATGTTTGCACGTGTGTATCTACGCTGTGCACAAAGTTAAGTAGACTGGCTATAGATAGCATCTTGGCGTTCCTTTTATTTTCCGTTGTCACGGAAACCGGTGCCATCCATGACCAGTGGAAGTGTGCTAACATTAGATCTGCTGCGGAGTGAATTACAGTGATTACGGTGTAACACCATCTGTGAAAACTGTCAGAAACACTGACGGGCTCACTTAGCGCTACATCCCGCGGCCCACCTGCCCCCGCTCCCCTTCCAGAACTCTGTGTGTGTGTTCTCAAAAGCTGATGTGTGAATATTTCATATAATTAATCACACCGCCAAGAAAGCCATCGGAATGTATGAAGACATGCAAAGCACAGTCAAACGAAAACGGGGAGGAGCACACGGACATGCCACGAGATCCTGAGGACTAAGGCTGAACGATGTTCCAACTGTGTACAAGTTAGGAGTTGTTGTTAGCTGTTGTTAGCTGTTTTTAGCGCTGAGGAGGTGATGTGTCCTACAGAAACAAACCGCTCATACTGAACTATGAGGGTTTGAGTGTCAGAAACATTGTCAAATAATCCCAATTCACATTAGCAATGTGCCGATTCCTTAACTACACAAAGAACAGTATTGATAACTTTAATTAAAACCCACGGGCAGGTAGATATTGTGTTGATTCATGAGTGGAAACATTAAACTACGCTGAACTGATCCAAAGTTGGAAGCAGTGACACTGCCATCATCTGCAGGAAAAAATCTCTTCCTTCGCCTCCCAACACGGCTCATAAAGCTCAATTCACCTAATAAAGTTAACTGTTTGATGCATAGTGGCGTTTGAAAAACCAACAAAAAAAACAAACATTTCAGTTTTTAGTACAAAAACTGAGGTTTCATTTTTAATAGAAATTGTTTAGCCCTACTGAGGACTCTCAAAAACAATCCTGCAAGGCACAGCGACATGTGGAAGGATGAGAAGTAGAAAGGGAAAGCGATTGGAAGATGATATCTAAGAATGGACAAGTTGCAGGCTGAGTGACACCATGCAAATGGCCGAGGACAGAAAGAGACGGCGAGAGCTGGTTGCAAAGCTTTCAGTGGCGCTCTGGCTGTAGCCAGACTACAGGACTGATGAGAGTCACAGTGGCACTTTCATTGGAGGTGCTGGAACTACGCTCGATCAATCATGTTGAACCAGTGTTACCAATTAATATTGGGCTGGTTTAAGATTTAAACAAAGGTCGACTCGAAAAAAAATTAAGTGCAGCTTAGATTGCAAATTATGTAAAAACGTAAATTCGATAATTTTGTCGGCACAAAGCAGACCTCATGTGAGAAGTTATATTATGCATTAGGGCGATTAAATCGATTATAGAATTAATCGGCAACGAATGTAATAATCGATAATCGTCAAGAAATTGAATCATTGTCATTTTGCCAGTTTTGTGCTGACATTACCCCAATTGGTCCGGGTAAATGTAATATTAATACATCATATTCAAAAATATGAAATATTAAGTGGTCATAACTGATGGGAAAAAGTGAAAAGAAAAACGTCAAATTTAAAAAATAAAATAAAAAATGGAAATATTACCATGCAAGTTGTATTACGTTTGTCTCCGAGAAAGTAACATGTACATTTGTTGGTTGAGAAATTTTGGGGATTTTCTAAAAGAAAAACGTCCAACTGATTAATCGAGTAATCATTTAAATAATCTGCAACTAATCGATTATTAAAATAAGTTACAGTCCTATTATGGATTCATTTTGTAACACGTAGAAAAGAACACCAGAGTTTATGTAAAAGTCAACTTTATTTCTCTGCTCAAATGCCATTTTCCCATTTTTCTTTTTTTATTCATTGGTGGATGAGAGAGTGGGGGAAAGCAGACCTCCAGCACATGTCGGTGAGGGGAAACGAACGCTCTGCGCGCTGTGAACTCTAGCCACAGGCACGAAACTGTATATGTGCTGGATGCAGCGACCTAACCGACTGCGCCACAGAGCCAGCACTGAAATTCTGCGTTTGATTTCTTTCAAATTAAAATCATTCGTCAAACAGCCCTATTATAAACCCTTCTGTTCTCTTTACGGATTCTTATGCACTTGACTGTCTGGTTGTGCAAATGCATGGTCTGTGTTCAAATTGGCCAAAGTCATTTGCTAATGACTAATGTCTGACTTTTTTTCTGAAAGCAGCGTTCACAGCCAGACAACTTGACAATAGACAGCCATCCAGTGTAAGTGTTGTCTGTTGTCAAAGAAATTCCAGAATTGTTTTCCGGTTGGTTGCCTTGTTACCGTCCTTTAACCGTTTCATCAAAGGATGTCAAAATGTAGTTAATCTATCCTTTTTATTCGGGCTGCAAGCCTGCAACTAACGATTATTTTGATAATCGATTAATCTGCCATTTTTCTTCTGACGATTAATCGATTAATGTATTCGTATTTTCGGAACAAATTTATTTTTTTGCGCCACCCGTCAGAGCTTTATTTAGGATTGGCTGGAAAAAGGCTGAAGAAAGAGGACGAGACATGCAGCAAAGAAGTCAGGGAGGGGAAGCAAACCCTCGATTCTGTGTGCCACACATTTGACACTTGTGTGCTTCAGGAAGCTTAACATCACAGCAAATGATTCGCCAAAATTCATTTTGGAATGCAGAGGCTTCGGAATGCAGGCGTGTGCCCATGTTTGGTCTAGTGCCTCACTGTAGTGCAACCTCACTGTATGGCTGTAGTCTAGTATGTCTGGTGTATGAGTATTTCCCTGTGTGTGGTTTGTCTTTCTGTAGATGATGGATGTTTTTAATACGCACCCTCGGAGGCTGAAGCTGTTGCCTTGTGGAATAAAAGCCAACAAGCATTGGCTTATGCGCTTTATAGCGGGCGAGACATCAAGTTTGGCTATATAAAACCCACATAAACTCCACACACAAAAACACTCCATGCACTTTTGTTGTTGCGATTGCGCCCCCTCTGCCCCACCCCTACCTCTCTCTCCTCTCTCTCCATCCATCCTTTCTTCTGTACTGCAGGAACTAGGGTTGTCAACGGTTTGTACGACAACATATTTGCCGCTCACGTGCACACCTCTTCCTTGTGGTCCATAGTAGGTTCAGAAAAGGGGTGTGCTATAGATGAGATAACCCGCGAAATACAGGGGGCTGGCATTTTGTCCGATTCTGCAACACACTTGCGTTGCGTTCCATTTAATCTTGTAGTAGTGGTGGCTGACAAAAAACACACAAAACGCACACCAGTTCAAAATCCAACCACTAGATGTCGCTCTGTGACCAGTTACACATCACCCTCCCTTATTTCGTTCATTTTGTATGAATATTGATGAAATTGTCAAAATCCGACTTGAAATTACTCACCGAGTGGTCACATGCTCTTCTGGACCAATAGGCTGCTTCTACTAGTAATACCAAAAAGAATGAGAAAATGGAACGGGTTACACTGATTATTAAATCATGCATATGTGAGTCACAGATCCGCACGATAGGTGTGTGTTCCCCCCGAATAGGCATGTTGAAAAATAGTCAAAAACACGCCAAGTAAATGGCACCGGAAGTGACGTTCAGAGTACAAAGTACAAATTTAACTGTAAATTCCCCCCCCAACAGGGCTTTGAACCGGTTCAATAAACGAAAACCAACTTTGTTTTTTGTTTTTTTCAAGGGAACAGAAACAAAACCGGAAACTATTTTTATATTCTGGAACAGGAACAGTGATTTAAAAATAATGGTAACCACTCTGCCACCGCACCCCCGTTTTCCTTTTTTTAACCTGATTTTTATATCCCAAGCAGATAATAACACTTCTTTTCACCCTCCCCTCTCCAGTCTCCCCCCTCTCCTCCTCACCTCCCCTCCACTCCTCCTCCCGGCATTCTTTCCTTTGCTTACTTCCCCTGTTGCACCCCCTAGTGATGTCACCACTGAGGGATTACGGTTTCTCCCTCTGGTGTCGACACAAGGCCTGCATCTAATGTGTCAGGCCAGAACACAGACATGTCTCTCGCTCTCTGCACCACAGCCAAAGAGTATTATGTGTAAAGAGCGGACATGTAATAGAAAGTCCCTAGGGCCCTGGGAAGAAATGGGGATGGGGTGAACATCACTTGAAATACATACGGGTTCTTGGGCTCTTTTCCAATTTACGCACTTTAGCATTTCAAGTAGGGGTGTCACGGTAACCGGTGTGACGGTAAACCGCGGTAAAATATTTTGACAGTTAGGTAACCGTCTGAATTTCCAAACGGTCGGTTATCGCGATCGGTTACCGTACACCGTGACACCGGGACTTTTATTACCGTGATCAATGTTTTGATAGTGACAAACAACCTGTATTTTATTAATATTAAATATTATATATTAATGTTCATCTCGGTGCGTTACAACGACATGCGCCACTGTCTGTCCGTCATACTCACCGTTTCCCTATCTGAGTGTCGAGCATGGCAGCAGTAGAAAGACACGCACGACAAAGACATCTGCCCTTTTCGCATTTTAAACGGACAAAATCTGCAGTTTGCACATAGTTTTGTCTATTATTATTGTTATATTTAATCTATTCGGCGCGTCCCGAACAGGCCATCCCGAACCTGGGGATAACCTTTCATATTCCGTTCGCTGAACGCAGCGTTGTCCGCGGCATTTCCCCATTCTATTTATTCCGGGTATCAAAGAGTAAAATTCTCATAATGCCGCGGACAACGCGTGTTGAAAACAGTTCGTCTCCTCACAAGCTGAAAGTACAACACGAAATTAACAACAGCGGCGCCAGACATACGCCTTGGTGAACGTGTACTGTTGACGTATGATGTAGTGTGCGATTCCAAAAAAACGATCCGCTTATTTTGTTAACGTTAGGTTAGATTTGGGGATAAGAGGTTACGGTTACGATCAGGGGTTATTGTTAGGTGACTGGCAGATAGTAAAATGTTCGAGTTCAAGTGAGCCCACTTAGGGGTTAAGTTAGGGATTAGAGTCAACCAGTCAACAGCAAGCTTAGGACGCATGGATCGTGTTTATGAGTCATACACTACATCATCCATCCGACATATAGCAGAAACGGAGCTGTAATGAACCACAATTATGACAATGATAGTTTAAGATACTATTTAGTTTTAGTTTTAAAGTTATTACTATGAATTCTACGATTATTACTCGTGTAATCATATACAAATAATAATAATAAAATGCATTAGGTCTAGTTAAATTTAATAACTCAAAGTTACAATTTACAAGGCACAGTTTACCTGCAGCAAAATTTTAACTATAAGGAAATAAATTCTAGCAAGACATTTCATAGATAAACTTGATAATTGTTGATTGGTTACTTAATGAGTTTTTTTTCTCTCTGTCTTTATTTATTTTTTACACTAAAAGGGTGAAGCAACGTCGTGTTGCCGATGCGTGGACGATGCGCTAGATGTGCGATGCGTGGACGATGCGTTGGTTCTGGTTCGCCAGGCTAGAAGCGTGGGGGGATTTTTTTTTTTAATACCGGTTACCGCGGTAATTTTGGTCACGATAACCGTGACTGTAAAATTTTATACCGTGACACCCCTAATTTCAAGTGCATAGTGCTGTTCCAATTTGATGATGCACACTTTGTGTCTGGCATATATATGTGGCTTTTTAAAAAAAAAAGTTTTTATCGGAAATCGGTTAAATGAGATAGTCAAATAATCAAAACAAAGATAATCAAAACATAGTCAATTGAGGGGTGTTACACATAAAAGAATAAAACGAATAAAAGAATAAAACCAACCAGTTTATACCAATATCGGTATGCTTAAATACATATTAAGTGCATCACAGAATTTTACGGCCTTATAGACAAGTTTTTGACCCGGATTCCGTTTCCGGATTACTTCCTTAACTATCCCCGTATATGCTCGCCACATCCCGCCAGGCCCCTGTATTTAGCAAGATAAACTCGTCTATAACTCATAAAATGGAATGGGGCGACCGGAAATATGACAATGACACTTAAAGGCTGACCCCACGATAAAGACTGACCTCACGATGAAGGCTGACCCCACGATGAAGGCTGACCCCACGATGAAGGCTGACCCCACGATGAAGGCTGACCCCACGATGAAGGCTGACCCCACGATGAAGGCTGACCCCACGATGAAGGCTGACCCCACGATGAAGGCTGACCCCATGCTGAAGGCTGACCCCATGCTGAAGGCTGACCCCATGATGAAGGCTGACCCCATGATGAAGGCTGACCCCATGATGAAGTCTGACCCCATGCTGAAGGCTGACCCCATGATGAAGGCTGACCCCATGATGAAGGCTGACCCCATGATGAAGGCTGACCCCATGTGAAGGCTGACCCCATGGTAAAGGCAGATTTCGACTCTTTACATATATTTTCTTTGCTTCAGCTGGAAGCAATGGTTATTCCATTAGTAATCGGCTGTGCTCCCTATCCCCCACATAGTGCACCATATGGGCACGCCATTTTGTAGGGGTGTCCGGATTCTCCATGTACCCTATATAGTGCCCTAAACATATCCCACAATCCACCACAAAAAGAAGTGAGCATCGGATGTACCCTAGACGAAGCAATATAACCCATAATGCATTGCGAGACGTTTTAAAAATGACCTAAACTTTAAAAAGTAAATATTGACCCACTGTGGCAAATCATTATAAATGTAAGTACTTTTGACTTTTTCTGATGATTGTCAAATTGTATAATAATTACAATATTTTTTTAATAACAAATAATATTTGTTTAAAAAAAATTAATAATAATTAATTAATTAAAATATTTTATACTAATTCGGACTGCGCCAACTTTTGCCCCAGGGGAAATCTTAAAATACATCTATACTAGCGTTCAAAATCTCGGCCACTGCTGTTGAGTGCACGATAAGTGAGTGCAGTGCATGGGGGGAGGGAGTAGGGGATAGGGTGCGATTTTGGACACAGCCATGGTTTCCATTTTTCATCAACACTTTCACTTCAAACTTTATTTTATGTTTTTGGCCCGTTCGGGTCATTGTTCAAACTTTTATTGCAGATTTTTTTGGAAGGAGGCAAGAAGGGGGGTGGGGGCAGAAATGAGGGAAAGATGTCAATAGGGGAGGTGAACCCACAACTCGCCGCAATATATGATTTTACATTGCTCTGACTGAGCTGACAAATACTTGTGTAGCAAGCAGAATTGTTATTACTGCCGTTGGTTGCATTGCCAATACTGCTGCTTCGTTGTATTATATATAGAGAGAGCTACAACCGACTAATTGATGATAATCAATTATTTAAATAATCGCCAACTAATTTAATAATCAATTAATTGGCAGCGATTAATAGTTTCATGGTTTGGCCTGTTCCCAGCTCAAACAAATACCTGTTGTTCCCAATGCAATTTTTCCAGTGTCAAGGCCCCAATACAATAAAGACCAATATGTTATAATTTAGCATGGAAGAGTAGGCTCTTTCATGCTGTTACTATAAAATGGAGATAGCGAAACAGCAAAAAGTTTGTGATATTAACATTGCAAACTTTTAATGTTTCATAATCATAATTAATGCTAATAATCATTCCGATTTTAAAGGAAAAATGAATCAATGAATCACCAGTAAAAATGTCTGATTAATCGATGATCAAAATAATCGTTAGTTGCAGCTCTACACTTAGGTGAACATCACAATTGGATTGTAGTTAGTTCCTGACACATTGTGGAAAATAGAATCATTC
>OMKY01221113.1:0-11625 GCA_900302395.1 Bregmaceros cantori
GCTGCGTTTACTTTATATACAGTCTATGGATGACGTCATGCACGCTGCGTCTACCTTTATATACAGTCTATGGATGATGTCACGCACGCTGCGTCTACTTTATATACAGTCTATGGATGACGTCATGCACGCTGCGTCTACTTTATATACAGTCTATGGATGACGTCATGCACGGCGCGTCTACTTTATATACGGTCTATGGATGACGTCATGCACGCTGCGTCTACCTTTATATACAGTCTATGGATGATGTCACGCACGCCGCGTCTACTTTATATACAGTCTATGGATGACGTCATGCACGCTGCGTCTACTTTATATACAGTCTATGGTCATCTTCCTTCTACATGAGAGCCTGTTCATTGGCAGACCTGACCCATGGCATCCACCGCCAGACTGATGGTATAGGGCTGTTGCACGGTGACCTCACAGACATTTTGCTGGTATCATTGCGGTCAGACGAACAGGCAGAGAACGATACTTGCTTAACATTATCAGTTTAAAAGTGTTCTCTTATTGATTTATCCTTGGTAATATGCTATCAATCGCCAGCCGGTGGCAGCCTACCTACGTCGTTATATTTGCCCCGTACGTATATGTATACTATACTATACTAAACCACCGCCAAGCCATAACGTCAGGTGCAACAGCCCTATTATTGTATTGCAGTTTCAAAAGTTCAAACTTTGTATAGAGGTGGGTGATATTTTTTCGGAGGATTTCAGCCATATCACTATATCAGGTGGTCTTAGCTTGCTGGTACTGCTGTTAGCTTCTGGCCTAGGCTACTGGAATTCCTGTGTTTTGTGCGGTTGGATATGTGGTCGGCGTTGGATACGGATACAATTTCAGATGGAAATAACAGACTACCAGACTACCAAGTTTAAAGAATAAAGAGTACTAACTCTGATAAGGTAATAAACATCACAATGGCTAGACATACTATAAACACATCTAAAAGCCTCTGTATTTAGTGGAACTTCGGAAATGCTCCAAGTACACACTTGAGACATCACCATAAAAACCTTAGGAAGACAGACGATGAGAACTCGGTGGCCAGGGATTCCACAGCACTAGGGATGCAACCAGAGATGACAAGTAACGAAGTACAAATACTTAAGTACTGTACTTAAGTAAAATGTTCAAGTATCTCTACTTTTAGAAGTAGTTTTTTCTGTGATTACTTTTTACTTGTACTGAGTACATTTTTAACAAAAATATCTGTACTTCTACTCCCTACTTTTGCCAAAACAGGCTTGTTACTTTTTCTTTTTTTACGCACTGACAGGCTATGATAAGATGTATAATATTAGTCAGTAGAGGGCGCTGATGTACCGAGTACAGTCCTAGTTATTGAGTTAATAAGTGGTTTTCATTTAGTCCCAAGATATAAGCTAAATTAGGCTTGTTAGTAATTTATTCAAACTATAACATTGAAAAAAATGCAATTTACATACAATTTTATTCTTAGTTCTTTGTACTTTATACTTTAAAAAATACTTTTGATTACATTTTAGAGCCTGTACTTTTTACTTTCAAAAATACTTTTTGAGTACATTTCTCAGCCTGTAGTCTTTACTTTACTCAAGTAGATATTTGGATCAGTACTTACTAGTCTTACTCAAGTTGTTATTTTACTAATGTATTTTACTCTTACGTAATTTGTCTACTTTTGCCATCTCTGGATGCAACTAACTATTATCGGTTAGATACTTCCCTCCCAGTTACATTTGCCTGAAATAGGGGATTGCACTTTCACACTTGTTCCAAGGCCAGTGTTCAGTTGTTGTACAGCTGTTCGTTTCTGTGCAGAGGTTAGCTAGCTCTGCGACATAAGAAGTGGGCGGAGTTTGGTTGCCACTACTCCACGCCACTTTAAGTTATTTTTTCCGGCGTCAGCGCCGTTTTTCCATCTTTATTGGATAGGATTAGTCGGAAACGGGGTTGAAGAGATCGGGGGTAGACATTGCAGACAAGTCGACGAGCGTAGTCGAACTCGCGACACTGCGGACGCTGCGGTAGACGCAGCGCCACTAACATGAATGGGGTCACGTTAGGTGGGGTGTCCATAACCACTCGGACCCCCACTTTTTTTTTTTAAACATTTTTCGGCCCTGGTTTTACCAGACCCAATGATCGTTCTAATCGCGTGCAATGCGTGGATGGTTAATTGGTTCTGGCCATAGACTGTATATAGAATGGATGCAGCGTGCGTGACGTCATCCCATTGCTTTTAGCGTTCTTGGGTTGAAGACGCCGGAAGTCGTGATATAGGGGGTTCTGGGCTCTGCCATTGTTGAGAAAGTACCCGTTTATTGGCTGGTCCGGGGAGGTTTGGAGCTGCCCCGTTTCCAAATATGGAGCTAAGGGCGTGTCTTATACGGAAGGCAGCGCTACAGTATTAATTTAATAAAATAAAATAATACAGGTAATGTGATTTGTGTGCATGTGTTTATTTAGAAGTGCATGTGTAGAGAACTATGCCTAATGATGTCAAAGTATCGCTCCGAAAAGCAAAAGTGAATAACTCCCGATGAACTCCCTAGCATGCTAACCGCTAGCCCGAATGTTAAACGGCTTTTGCCCAACCAAGACGCACCTTGACTCGGCAACGCAGCCAAAGCCACAGCGCTGCTGTGGCCGACCGACGGCGTTTGTTGGTGTTGTCATAATAAGTAATATGGTAGAAAACAATCACCATATGGGACTTATTTGGAGCAATATATTAACATCATTACGTACAATCACTTCTATATAGGGTACACATATAGTCTGTTGAAAAAATGTACTTACTTTGCAGCAGCATTACTCCGGTGGGCACTGGAGCTAACCATAGACTCTAGCTATCAACACAGCGCTGAAGCCCGGGCGGGTCACTACCCCCCACTTCACCACCCCCCGCCACAGCCAGTGGTGCAGCAGTGCATGTTCTCCCAGTGCCTGCATGGATTTCCTCTGGTTCTCGGAAAGACACCGAAAAGCATGTTCTAATTGACTTGCTCCAGTTAGTGTGCCTCGCCAAAGCACTGGCTCAGAATCTGGAGTTGGACCCCGGGCACTGCACCATGGCTTCCCTCCGCACCTCAGGAATGGGTTAAATGCAGGGGTTCATTTGAGCCGGAACATGCTGGAACAGGATCCCCCACCTCCTCATTTTGACCCCCCTGCGTTCCGGGACCTATTTGGGCTGATCCGCCACCTCTTGTGAATAATATTAATATTTTTAAATTAAAAAATATACTAAATACATTGATGGGGTGTGTTCTAATAATACATCTTAGTATGTGTCTTCATACATGTCTTTATTCAAATTCAATGTAAACTCATCTGTGATTTCTTGCTTGACACGCCACGCCGGGCGGCGTCATAAACATGTTGTAATGTCCCCTACCTGCGTGCGGTGATGGTTTGCCCCGTTGAATGGGCGTGTCGGCGGCGTGCTTTCCCGCGCTGTGAGACGGAGCAGGATGCGTGTGGCCGTGCTCACTCGGCCAGCACTCAGGTTCCATGCCAAAAGGCGTCCATCTACAGCCTTTAGCATGTGAGCACCGTATACCTTCATGGGAGCATAGATGTTGCTCAGAGTCGCAGAATATACACACGCAATCCCCGAATCCTCAGACTGCTCCGGACTCCGGTTGGCTAAAAGTTCTGCACCCACTGCGCGCTTACTTTTTTTTTTTTCGTTTACTCTGCAATAACACAATACGTCTAACAAGACAGCCACAGACAGGGTGATTTTATTAGACGGTTCACCTCACGTTTCACGTTTTGTATGTTCTGTGCGCCAGTATGTTTATGTGTGTGTCTGCATGTGTGTGTGTTAGAGGCGCTGGCGTTTTTTTATTTCACATGTTAATGGCGGCACAGACACACAGGGAGAGCGAGTTGGCATTTATGTGCGAGTGTGTGTTTGGGTGCGTCTGCATATCAGTCCGTGATTCCCAGGCTCTGTCTCGGTGGCGCATGCGTGGTTAACGGGTATAATGTGGGTGGGTACGGGCTTGCATTTGAAATGACCACGGGTCAAGGGCGAGTACGGTGCTGTGCTCTGCGGGCATGGATGGGCAGGGGTCTCAAAAAACCGGACCCGTGCAAGACTCGCTGGGTCGTTTTTTACATGTTTTTCTGTGCGTTCCGGGACCTTAGTCCATGTCGTCATCGACTTGCTACTGTATGTATTTTTGTTCCGATTTACAAATCAAGCACTGCAATAGACTGACAACTTTCAATGCATTTTCAATTTTAACATTCCGTATTTGGCTTTGAAATAGCCAACAGATCCAAGGGCTGGGTACTTGTTGGCTTGTCCCAATTCCTAGACACATACAGTCCCAGGCCACCACTTAAAAGTTAGACACAAACGTAAGGATGAAGTGTTAAAGTGTCAAGTCTAGGGCTTTTATTTTGTTTTTGTAAAAGTTTTTTTTTTTTCACATTTTCTCCTTTTATTGACATCATTAGTGTGAAGGGGGTATATGCAGTATATGAGGGGAAAGTATGAGGGGAAGCGATCTCGTTGCGTGTGCTGTGATCTGAGCCTCTCAGGCACAATACTATGTATGGGGCTGGCTGCAGCAGCGGTCTAACCCACCGTACCATGGGGCCAGCCCATGGTAGTCTCCAATACAGTTCATCAAATGTCGAAAATTGAAAAAAACATAACTATCGCGGACTGGCTGAGAAGTCAATCAAACTTCTGGCAGATAAAGCCATTCACCCACAGTATTGATGTGCAAAGCATTATTATACAGCTCCCAGTGGAGAGACAAGCCTTTTGATAAGGTCATGAAGTTGTTTGGATTAAATTCTCGCTGTGATATGAAAATGGGACGAGGGCCAAATTATTTACATTTTCAGAGAAATGCCGCCAATACAACACAAACCAGTTCAAAGTTCAGTTCACTCATTCACAAATTTTTTGTTATGTTGCGGCTGGCTGTGTGGTGTAGCGGGTTAGACCGCTGCTTCAAGACAGGCCCATTCATAGTCCTGTTGCTGTGACTTTGATCACAGCAGCGATAACGCTTCCCCTCACGGTCACTGCACGTCTGCCTTTCCCCGCTTTCTCATCCTACTCCATCCTGATGAATGCTCAATAAAATGCGAAAAATGAGAAAAGAAATGTGTGGATTGTACCTTGTAATGTTTAAAACATTCTGTCCTCTTTCTGTAGATGTCCTGGGTGGCTACAACGGTACCATCTTTGCCTATGGACAGACTTCTTCAGGAAAGACACACACCATGGAGGTAGCGTGGTGACTCAATGAATCACATCCTTGTATTCATACATGACCACACATAACACACAAACACAAATACATGGTCACAATCAAAACAAAATTATTTTTAAAACGCTCCATTCTGAATGGTTCAAGCAGGTCTATATTTAACGTTTTTGTTCTCGGAACCATTCCGAGAACCACCAAAATATTGGTCCTGAACCGGTTCGGAACACAAACATTCTGTTTGTTCTTAAAGTTCTTTATATAGTGCAATGTTAAGTTTACATATAGTGTATACAAAATATATTTGATGGACTTTGAAACTTCAGAGCAGCTCTATTGACGCCATTACGTTCGCTTCCTCGTTTGTCCACAAGATGGAGCCTCAGATGCATCGGTCGGCTTGAAGACTGACAGTGAAAGTGGACGGAAATGGTCTCCCAGACATAGGATACGCTAAAATATAGAGAGAACGCTCCTTGTAAAATTCCATAAAATTCCACTCGTTTTCGGTTTTCGTTCCTTGAACCGGTTCGGAGCCCTGGTCACAATAGATACACACACACATCATTGTGCACATGTGCACACGCACCCTCCTACATAGGAATCACATTCTCCAACATATTTACTGGCACACAAATATGCTTCTAGTTCATGTGTGTGCTTAAAGTTGAAAGTATTACTTTCAGTTAAGTTTCGATTATTTTGAAATACCACTTGAATCAAATCCAGATATCATTGAATGTATTCCACCTTTGATTTTCAATGTATTCAATTTAGGGTTAATTTAGGCACCATACGTATGGATATGTGTCTAACATTGGATGGGATGTCTTAAGGTTAGAATCATCGTCATGATAGAATTTTTTCTCTGAAATTCATAATCTGCCAGGATTAAAGCAATCATGTAACGGTATCTGTAATCTAGATTACATATTTTAAAATGTAGGTGTGTGGGACTAACATTATTTTTGCATGCCGTTTACTGTAATCTGATTACATGTAATCAGTACATCTAATCAATGTTACCACCAAACCCTGCAATATATATATCACACACACACACACACACACACACACACACACACACACACACACATGCACACACACACACACACACACACACACACACACACACGTAATTATGCAGATGTACACATAGAAGATTTACAGTAATGTATGCTTATTCCCCATTCACACTCATCCCAGCATCATTTTCTGGCAGCAGTGGCTCTTTAGTACTTTGGCTCCAATCCATGAAGAGCTATCTCTCTCATTGGCCCAAATTCTGAGAAGCCAGCCAGCCTCAGGCTTGAAGCAAGAGTATTCAAGTGACTGTCATTTCCCCGCTTGCTTCTCTGCAGTCCAGCTGATTTGACTACATCCCCTCCCCTGCCTCTGTTTTATTCCCAAAACAAGACCTTAGCTGAGTCGTTACTCACCCATCTTGCCAGAATGCGTTCTGTACTCACTCTGGGTCATAGCAGATTTGTTAGCAAAGCCTGGCCTCATCGACCCAAATATGGTGAAGATAGAAATGACTTCCCGACTTTGATTGTGCGTATCCAAACTTTGGTAATGTGACAACTCACCAGATTTAAATAGGAACAATTTGGCAGTGATTTGTTGCTTCTGTTTTCACTCCCTTTTGGGTCCATATCATTTATGCTAAATAGTACAAGCCTGGCAAGCCAGACCAAACCAATCATCCGCGCATCGCTGAAACGTGCGTTTGGGTCTGGAGTTGATGGGATCGAAAAGGGTTGTGTTTTCATGAAAATCAGAGTTATCCAGAAGCACAGTGGGCGTGACAAGTGGCAGAGAAGGAAACGTCTCGTCTCATAAAGAGCCCACCTCAACTCGGCTCTGATTGGACTCCAGACTCAAATGTACGTCTGAGCAATGTTTGGACTTTGTTTGGTTTGGTTTGCCTTCATTATGCATTTTCAGTGGTGTTTTTTTGTGAACAAGATCCTATTCTTCATATTGTAAGCTGTTTGTTTTTAAGCTTTTTGTTTGTTATTTGCACAGGATATTTGATGGATCTTAAGCACAATGTTGAATGACAACACTTTAAACAGCACCATTTGGCAGTGCATGGGTTAATTTGTCTTCTGATGTGTTAACAATAATTTCTCTATCTCTATGCTGGGTTTAATTATCTTTTGTTCTTCTTTATCGCTGTTGCTTGCAATTCTGCACAGAAATGCCCTATGGGCTGCTTTATGATCATGTGATCATATTCAATCCCTACGCTATGTTTCATGATCTCTGATCCAACAACACATCCACACACTCTATTAAAATAATATCTATTTTGCACTTTCACTCAATTTATATAAAACATGCATGACTCATATTTGCATATCTGAATATGCATAAAGCTCATTAGAGCTTCTCTGTACAAACTGAATTAAAGCTTTCCACCATTGGTGGAGGCTACACTGAGCTATGCGATCTTTTTGTTGCTAACGCACACAGGCACGCAAGTGTATTCCATGTAAGTTTTTTTTTTTTTTTACATGAAATGGCTTCAGCCTACACACCATCTAATAGATTATAAATACATTGAAAACATATTAAAACAACTACGACATTTAATTGTTTAATTCTTCATACTGCGAGTATAGCGATCATCCAATCAAGACATTTTCCAGTGATTTCTAGGAATTTGTACAGCTTTCATATTTAAATTATTTGTAAAAAATATTATTGTTATAGTAATTATATATTATTATTATTATTATTATTATTATTAAGTTATCCATTACAAGTTACTCATGAGAAATTGTAGTTAGTAAGGTGATTCCATTCAAATAATTTGAATGCATTCAATACACATTATTGAATCCAAGTTATTTTTATATATAAATTATTGTCGTGTATATGTCTGTGAGGGGAATCGATCTCACGACGCTGCATATGCATCTAAGCCACTGCACCGCTAGGCTATCCCAGCCCCTACATATTTTAAATGTAATTGTTGGGTTGACAGTTACTTATTTTCATAATTTAATTACTGTAATCAGACTACATGTCAGCCATTTCTCCACAAACCTGCCTATGATAGTCGGTATCTCATGTGCCTACGCTCCCCGCACCGCAGGCCTCAACTTCTCCAATTTCATTTCACATTATCCTCGGTGTGTCATGCCTCCACTTCCCAGCAGGGGTGGGTGTAACCTTTTAGCTCTAACCTCGGGGCTCCCTCTTGGGCCGTGTGCTGTCTGAGGATCACGCGGTTGATGGGTTGCCAGTGAACAATCAGACTCTAACAATCTGCTTCCGTGACAAACATATGAACAGTGCTTTTCACACCCGATTAGCTATGCGGGGAGTTATGACGGGTGGAAGGCTGTATTGATATAAACAATCATTACTGTTTTGTGTGGCTCCATTCGGGACATTCAAGCTTTTTTTAATTGCAGGATTAGCCAAAAGGGTTTAATCTGGTCCACGAGATAATGTACAAAAATAGCTGCAATTTTTTAAAAATGAAATAAACGTTTGTAAATATGTCCACTGGATGTCGCAATGGGAATTCTGTTAGAAAGTAAACACTTAAAAAAAATAAAATAAAATCCCCCACGTAACTGCTTCCATTTTTATCCATAGGATTAGGGAACTGGGCTGAAGAGATCGGGGATAGACATCATAGCCATTTGCTCACACAGGGAATAGAATCTAGGTCTACGGACACTGTGGTCTGGCGGGCACGAAGGGGCAGAGTCTTGCCGCTCAGGAGTAAATATTTATTTCGGGGACAAAGCAAGAAGTACTATTACTGGTACGACGGATAGACAGATATTTCTAAATACAGCGGCCCCTGAGCTAAAGTCAGACACTCTTGTCCTGGTTTACGTCAATGCCATCTGCGACTCTGATGAGCTCTTCAGTTGTTAAAAGCTGTTTGAATCCAACTGATTATGAGCAACGCATTGCAAACTTCTGATGAGATGCAGAGCTTATATTCATCTTGTCTTTCAACGTCTTCTGTATTGTCACTCACACTGTATGTGCCTCTGCCGTCTACAGGGGAAACTGCACGACCCTCAAGGGATGGGCATCATACCCAGGATTGCGGAAGATATCTTCGAACACATCTTTTCCATGGATGAAAATCTGGAGATCCACATCAAGGTCTGGCTGCTTAGACAGAGTTGGAATGCACATGGAATGTACTTTTAGAAAGAAAGAAGGAATCACAGCATACCGCACAGTTAATCTATGTAATACTAATAATTTAGTATTAAAAACTTTTAAACCATTGGCACTAGAGTTTAGGGATAACATTTCAAAAGTGACAATCGAGACGACAATCGAATGCCAAATTCAAAATCTACTGATCTCTAGTGGGTGAGTGTTATAATTATAAATAGAAAATACTACTAATATGAAGAATATGATTAAATATCAATTCAATTCCCAATACAATAGGGCTGTTGCGCAATGACAGCTTGGTGGTGGCAGACATTATGGTGATATCATCGCAATCAGGCATACAGGCAGAGAGCCATGTTTGCATTACATTGTCCGGTTAAAAAGTATTCTACTGTTGATTTATCCACGGTAATATATTATAAATCGCCAGCAGATGGCAGCCTACGTCGATTGTATTATGTGAAATGGAAAGGTATACCACTTAACCATACATATACATTTACTTCACCGTATGTGATACCATCAAAATGTTCCATTCCCAATAGTATCCACAATAACCCCTTTGGTAGTCGGACCGTCCTTACTTTTACTCGAAGTGCAATGATGGTTGAGGGCATCGCTTCTCTCCCACATGATCTTCACACCACACTGAACCTCCTTCCATGATGGGTTATAAACTGCTGCACTCCTCGCATTCCCACGGGGGCATCGTGCTGTATCCATTGCCAGTTTTTTGCAATAAACATGCATCTTTCCTCCCTATCGCTCACTGCCAGCTGTCAGCGCAGTGCACTGCCGTTCAGATTTATGATGGGCTATTCTCTATTATCTTTTCCCCCAGGTATCCTATTTTGAGATCTACATGGATAAAATACGGGATCTTCTGGATGGTGAGTTTATGATTAATGCACTCCTCGGTATTCACAAATACATATATTTTGAAGCATGTGGCCAGTTGCAAAAAAATAATGAATGTTTTTGTGTTTGCCATAATTTACATATCGTAGACGTTATACATGCATAACCGACATTACATTCCTCATAGTTACACACACACACACACACACACACACACACACAGACACACATACAGCCTCAACACTGCAACACATGTATGTGTCTGTTATCTATGTATGTCTGGGTCTTTTAATCCACTTTTTCTTTGGTCCTACTTCACATGTATACCCATGATCATTTCATGCTACTTAGCATATTAATTATAAGGCCTGTCAACAAATAATTCATTCCAGCTATTCTCTTGACTGGCTCAGTATCCCGTGTTTTGAATCAATGATCTAAATACCTCTACTTAATATCGAAGGTGAAGACATGGATGATACAAAGGATTATGAAATAAAATATATTGTCAATTTTTTTATTTTCTGTTATTATGACACTAGGACTATTTTAGTGGATGCAGACAATCAATACAGACACAATGCATATATTATGGTGAGAAATGGTGGTAAAGTTGTATGACAATGCGATGTGTGTGGTTAATGGACATTAAAAACTGAGCGAAACCACAGACTTAATGAGCATCAGAGGTTATTATGACGATTTGGAAAGCCCCATTGGGAATTTCACACTCGCTACATGCTTAGACATAGGACTGCCGCTCGATTCTAGAAGTTAATCACCTTGTATTGAACATTGTGGAATTGGCTGTATCCACACCATTAGCCAACGGAAGAAACAAAATGTGTTATGGGTCTTGTGTAATTAGACCACTCAGCTGTGTGTTATCCCCCTCATTATCCACAACTCTTTGTGATGTATTGCTCATATAACTATCATGAGGTCACAAACCCATCTTTGGTGGCTAGAATGCAGATATTTTTGTCACCCCTTCCCCTTTTCTCACTTCTAACCTACTAGGTAGGGTGACTAGATTTTCCAAATGCAATCCAGGGAGTCTTCTTAAATACTTCTACCACTTCCACTTTCTATAATAATAATAATAATAATAATAATAATAATTGTTATGTTTCTAATATTGATGAATAAACATGGTGTTCATAACTGTATTAATGTATCATGAACGTATGGACAAAGAAAAGATGGCATTTCTACAACATGCATGTGTGTGTGAACTATCTGCCATCATCATCATCAACTTCATCTAACTCTCAGTTACAGAGAAACCGTTTGCTTACTTTCCTGTGCTGTTGCTAAGCATACTAACATATCATATTACATTATTATTGATATAACATATCAATAATAATAATAATAATAA
>OMKY01221116.1:0-13003 GCA_900302395.1 Bregmaceros cantori
CCCCTCCCCTCCTCCTGTGATTGGCCGGGAATGTTCCATCACCCACTCAGAGTGTGACCAATCGGCGACCAGTAAACGTGGCCAAGGACGGCCTGATTTTGGACTGGATTCTTCTCAGCGGGTCCAGAAACATGTTTGTCCAGACCCACCGGGGCCGTCTAGTTGCGTGTGATGCGTGGACGATTTGTTGGTTCTGGCTTGCTAGCCTAGAGCGAACCAAGTTACGTAGTAGCAACATAGATACTCCACAGTGCTCGGGCATCCCCCCCCCCCCTTTATTCCTCTCCTCATTGACTTTCACAATGCGTTGGTCATGGTGTGTGCACACTGCACAGGCACATAATAGCAATAAGAGGCAATTAAAACAGCAAACAGCAATGCAGGAAATGTGATGAGGATGAAACAACAATCTAAACTGCAAATTGCAAGGCAGAGCAAATGCATAAATAGCAGAAGCAATATTGTCTCAGCACTACACCCCTCACAAAGAAAACAAGCCTATAAAGCCACACACCAGCTGTGGCAGCTGGCTTTAGGTTAAAACTAGAAAGGCACCATATTGTTTTTTTACCGATATCCTGATATCGTAGACCCCCTAATTTCTGGGACCTATCCAATAACCGATATCACCCACTGTATTTTCGGGACCATTGAGCGCACCTCTCGAAAAGTCGCTCCCCCCCCCCGTTTAAAGAAAAAACATGGAAAAGTATTTATATAAGACGCACCAGCCTAACAGCTGCGGCCATCTGCTGAAATGAATATTTAGTTTAAATTAACAGAACTGAACTGATCCGTTTCCGAATGGAGTCTGAAAACAAATGTGAAAACAACGACAAAACAAAACCGATTTCTTTACTCCTTGTCACTGAAACAATCAAACTTCAGTGGAAAAGAGTGGAAAAGTATGAAAATCCTAATTCACTCAATTTTCATTCAATTTCTGGTTCTGTATCTCTCTGTATGGCTTTCTGCGTTCCAAGGCTCACCCCGGGGTGAGCCTGACGATGATGTCCCTCACTCCGCCTCCATTCCCTTTTTCACTGCCAGATTGATGGCCTTTAACTTAAATCTGACATCATATGGAATATTTGTTTGTTTTCCATGATGATCTATGACGGATTTGTAAAAAAGAAATCATAAAAATCTCTGCTGTGCCGTCCATCACGCAAAATGTTACCACAATACACCTACCACAGAGCTGTCCCCTGTGTGTCATGCGCAGATACAAACTAGGCGCGGTCGCGCACACCATCTTGGATAGGATCAGGCGGCTTTCAAATGCTTTTATACACACTGGTGAAAATACACAGAGTAGCTGCACCGCCTCATAAGCTGAAAAACTAATACCGATATTTGGACACCATTTTGGCTGCGTAACGGAAGGGCCGAGGCCTCACCGGTAAAAGTGTCAAAACAAACGTTGGCAACCGAAGACGCAGCGCTGGCTGCAGGCACTGTTGTAATGGTTTGTATCTTATTTATTTTATACTGAACATTAATGTGATATGAATCACTATTGCGCTAAGAACTATTATCACATGTCCCTGACTACCAGTTGGAGCCTGGCTGTGTTCCCCCGTGTCCCCGAGCCGAGGACATGACCCAGAAAGGAGTGTGCTCAGCATCGCCCCCTCTGGCCATGTGGGAAAAGGACGTCCACACAGTGGAGCTGCAGAAAGGAGAGTGTGGTCTGGGCTTCAGCATCCTCGACTACCAGGTAAAGGCCGATTTATGCTTTTGACTCTTAGCCTCTGCAACTGTCACATCTGTCTCTGTGCACGACCACGCCCCCCCGCGCGGAGGTTCTGCAACCGTCGTCACGCAACTAAAAAAATCAGACCTCAAGCGGAAGTGTGTCTCATTTTTAAAAACCGAAGAGCAACTACACTACAATGGACAACTTCAACGAAAGGTTAATTTGTTCTTTTAATAAAAAAAAAGATAAACACTTCCGCTGGCACCAATTTGTATCATTCAATGAATGTAAAGTAAATAGAGAAAGTAACAGGTGTTATACAGGTAATGGTACTTAATAATTAATTCTGTCTCTGGGATCAGATCATCAAACGGGACGAAGATGAATCTTTCGATTGACAGTCACAGTTTGTGAAGGTAAAGTCCAAGATCACTTATCAAATCAAACTTTATTTTTATAACCTCTTTCATGCAGAGCAACGCAAAGTGCATGCTTCACAGCAACACAACACAACAAAACAAAAATAAAAGGAACAACGTGACCCACCACCCAACCCATTAAAAAGCAAGCACACACACACACATATATACAGGGGCGCACACACACACAGACACACAGACACACACAAACAGGCAATGGATTTGTCAAGATGTCAAGACATGGCGTGGCACTGAGGATATACAGCAAGAGGAAACACTGGAGTACTAATAACAGAAGAAATTAGATCTTAACAACGTAAATTATTACATAAATTATCAAAATTTAAATGAATGAATAACAATAAAAAATATTGACCATTATAGTAACACAATGATAGAAAAAAAACTATAATAATAATAAGATGATAAATAAATACATAATTAACTAAAATGATGCCAAGTAATTATTCCTCTGGAACGAATAATAATAACTACTGTATCCGAAGGTGAAAACTATGAGAGTGTTGTCCTCCTCTGGAGCCTGGCAAGCAGCCAGTAGGAGGAAACACTAGAATACTTTAGTAATAACAATATGTTGCCGCAGACGTCAGCTCAAGCCCTTTGTAGAGAAGTAGAGCCCCCAAGTTTGCTGTGCAGGCGATGGCGATCAGCCTCAGGTGTGGGTGTGTGCTCTGCCGACCAACTCGGCACAGATGTCTCTGTAAAGCACTTTGTGTTGCTCTGCATGAAAAGTGCTATACAAATAAATAAAGTTTGAGTTTGAGTTTGAGATGTGCTGTTCGCGGCTGAACGGCTTGAAGACAAAAGTGGCTTTATTGGCAGGGTAATAAGCAGTATACATTGCCAAAACAGAACAGCGGTCCAATCAACGCCTGTTATGGCATTTGGATCTGGAACTCGATAATAAGGCAGTGAAATCTGGAATACTGTGTCACTTTAAACTGCTGATGAAATGTGTATTTTGGTGCTAGTTAACAATCAAACTTTGCCAGCGTCGTTTCATTTCTTGAAAAGTTCACGTACTCCACCCCGGTGGAAGGCTGTATGGTGATAAATTCATACATCAACACATTCACACCTTTTGCGGACCCCCGGGGTGAAACTGTAATTCCTCAGCCGGCCCCCTGGGGTGTCTCTGCAGGCTCCTAGGGGGTCCTCGGACCGCTGGTTGAGAATGGGAGGGCATGGAGAAAACTTCAGTGGGGAGTCACACCAAATGATCCTACGCACCTCATAAGCCACCTCCATGGGAGCGCTGCGTCTAATTCCTGGATTTGTTGATGCATATTTATTCAGTCCCCACAAGTTCATTATTCATTGACATTTATCCCATCTAATCCTTAAGAGAAATGTCCACATGGTGTTGATTACTATATCTGTCTTATGTGGAGCAAAGCACAGAATTAAACTAGCACTCGTAGAATTAAAATACATATGAAGGTGGTGCCGACAAACAGTAACCAAAACGTTTATAGCGTTTGTCATGAATTAGCTTTTATACACTTAACATGTACACCTATCAAAGTATGCTTGGAAACAGACAATGTACACGTTAGAGCACGATCAATTAGTACACTATATGGAATAATAGTCACGTATGGCTCTGTGACGCAGTCGGTTAGACTGCTGCAGCATCTATCCCCATTCCTTGTGCCTATGGCTTAGTCTCACAGCGCATGCAGCTGTCGTGAGATCGCTTCCCCTCACTGACACTAGTAGACTGCAGGTCTGCTTCAATAAAATGGAAAAATGATGCTTGCGGCCAAAAAAATAAAAACAAGGGGGCGCGCAATGGCAGAGTGGTTAAGGAGCGGGCTCCCCAGACCATAAGTCGAGCAGTGCCGTGGCCTCTCATCCCCTCTCCGGCTTTTCTGCAATGACTCCCCCCGACGCTTTGTCCCAGACTCCCAGCTAATCCTATCGCTATCTGTCATTAAACAATGAAAAATGGTGCATGCGACCAAAAAATAACTTAAAATAAATAAATGAATAAATAAAAAATGAGTCACTTGTGTACTAAAAACTCTACTATGACACATCTGACAATCAATGTGCGCTCAAACGCAAGGCAACTTGGTGTATTTTAGCTTCCAAATAATATCAAATAATAAGAAAAAACTAAACAAAAAACAGCAACCTGGCACGGCATAGCACCCTGCATGGTGCCCGGGTTGCATCAAACGCGGTGCTGTGTACCACTGTACTAGCCAAGATGAAAAAGAAGATAGACAAACGTCTCCCAAGTAGACTCCCAAGCAGATAGAGTCACAAGAGAGCAGCCACCCTATATTATCTGACATGTAGACCTGGGACTACCGCGAATGCTGAAGAAAATCTTGTTGATCGCAATGTTTAAAAAAAAAATGCTGTCACACCTACCTGAAGCAAATGAGTAGGTGGTATAGAGGAGTTCTGTGGGTAGTCCCGGTGTTCTAACTTATTTTTCAATGGGACAACCCAGAACTATTGCATTATTTAAAAAATGATGGTGGTAAATTACACTTTGCTATTCTACACCCAAATGTTCTAGTGCGGAGCCATACCATTGGTCCAGAAGAACATGTGATGACACCGAGTGAATATTTTCAAAATGTCAGCCTGTGTTTTAGCGCTTGAACGCATCTATTGGGTTTCAACAAACAGTCAGATTACCTTTATCTGCAATTGTATCACTTTATTTTTCTATTTTTCATTTATTAAGATTCTGAATAGAGAGTAGTGTGGAATTGAGCAGACAAAATATTGGATGATACAGAATAATAAGTCAACGTAGTAAAGAATAAATAAACTTGGGCTAGCCAGAAGTGCGCGAATGCATGGCGTAGCGTTTTTTATTGAGAAATCCGTCCGAAAGCTGTCTCATGGTGTGTTTAAAGCACAGAGATGAATGGAGAAACAGCACAGCAGGCATTCAGCAAATGCAAGTAATCTACCAAGTTGCATCGCTGTCCGTCTAGAATGAAGCTGAACAGACGTCTGTGAACAACGTTTGAACCACAGACAGAGGAAAAGAAAGTAGACAGTCGAACACACCAAGCCAGCACAGATTCCAATACGCTGTTATAGTGCTTGGTCTAGGGTACATCGATGCTCACTACTTTCTCACGGTGCATTGTGGCATAATTTGAGTGCCCTATAGCCACTTCTGAACTACAAAAAAACTCAACGCACAGTTCGGAGCATCTCAGTTAAGTTTAGTCCAGTTAACAGGGGAATGTGTTTCCACTGTTCTTAACGCGGCCATGAGGGGGTGGTGCCTAGTTTTTAAAAACTCAATTTTGATACGCCAGTGCTCACCCCTGCGCGTGTGACGCCTCTCCCTGAATTCACAACACTTTGCTGTGGCCCCTGCAGCAGGGGGGATGCGGGGGGAGACAAAGGTGGTTGTACCCCACTGGTGGCAGCTGATACCTTCTACCTTTGTACTATTGATGCCTGCCAGACTGGGGGATGGAGGGCACTCGCCCCCCCTCCTGTGATTGGAGTGTGACCAATCAGCAACCCATAAACGTGGCCAAGGACGGCCACATTCCCAGACCCACATCTCAGCGGGTCCTGAAACCTGGACTGGCCTGACCGATTTGACCTTGTGGAAAAGCGATTTTTGGGGTGGATGTGCATGTGAACTGTGCCGTGCTGGCCTTAAGTAACCCATTGGAGAAGGGGCCTATATAGGGTACATACAATATTCTGAACCCCCTACAAAATGGCACTATATAGGTAATAGGGAGCACTTTGGTACACAGCCCCAATAAAATAGAAGTAACAACAGTATACTGAGCGCTCCACTGCAGTGCTATCAGTCTATAGTTGGAGTGTTGCTGGTTGGTGGTAGAAGTTGGTGCAGCAGTTTGGATGAATCCATGTGTTGACTCCAGCATGTTCTCCGTGTGGGTGGAGAGCTTTCACTCTCTCTGTCATGCTGCAGGCTCACACAGCTTGGGGTCTCTAATAATAGCTAAAGGGCTACACACAACCTCTACCTGTTGGCGTGCTGGCCTCGTTCCACCAGACATTTCAATGGTGTGTCAGAAGACGCATGTACCCTATACTTGGGGAAACACATCATTATTATGTCTTGTTCATTGTCATTAAAGAGCAAAAATGAAGGGCCGTGGTTTGGAGGAGTGGTTAAAGACGCTGCAACGCACGCCCGTTCATGTTAAGTCATTCGGTGCGCAAAGACGCGCTGTCTACTGCCACTTAGCGGCCACTGTCGACACTTCACCTGCAGTGAAGCCCAGATTTTGTGAGCAGCAGTTTTTAGTGATACCCACCCGTGGAGGCTATAACTGAAGAATGGAAACAGGTAGAAACAAGTGTTTTCAGTGATACCCACCCCTGTTCTGGAGGCTATAACTAAAGAATTGAAACAGGTAGAAACAAGCATTTTTTTAATCTGATGAGGAATCTCATCTCTTTGATCTAGCTTATAACTAGGATGTTACTGTCATCGGTACATCAGCCCACTGTATTTGTTTGCGTGTGTGCGCGAGTGTGTTCTGTTCATTGTTCTGTCTCTGTAAAGCACTTTGTGTTGCTCTGCATGAAAAGTGCTATACAAATAAATAAAATTTGAGTTTGAGTTTGGGGAGTCTGAAGTTTCCTTTGCGATTTGTTTTGTTGACTTAATTTTCTAAACTGGGACGTGCCCAATTTGAAAAGGGTAGGCACTGGATGAGCTAATGGCTCTGTGTCTATCACAGAGTTTGCGGTGCCGTGAGTTCCCCTTCCTTTGTCTACACTTGTCCAAAAGTGGTGCTGCATGTCATATTGTTTCGTCAGTCACCCAAACCCATCTTAATCCATTGCTAGGATCCAGAGGATGCTACCCAGACAGTTCTGGTGGTCCGAGCGCTAGTCCCAGGCGGTGTGGCGGAGCGAGATGGCCGGCTGCTCCCCGGGGACCGCCTAATGGATGTCAATGGCGTGGACTTGCGGGGGTCGACGCTGGAGCGTGCCGTCACCGTACTCAAATCGACTCCCCATGGGCCCGTGCACATCGGAGTGGCTCGACCGCTACCGGTATGGAACAGATGTGTTCTCACCAAAATATTCTCCACACTTCCAAAGGTGTTTGATAACTAAATGGGGTCGGTCAATCAGTCAATCAGACCAGAAATAAGGTTAACTAATTGTACCAATGCTAAGTAATAATGACTTTTTTTCTATCTATTTTTAAAATGTTTTGTTAATTAAAACCAATGCAGCTACATATTTTGTCATGGTTATACACCATTTTCCATTTGAGTTATATTTTTTTCAAACAACATTTTTTTTCATTTTTTTAGACAGTACAACAGTTACAATGATTTTCAGGAGTTGGCCCCCGGGCGCTGCACCGCGGCTGCCCACCGCTCCTCAGGGATGGGTTTAATGCGGAGGATGAATTTCACGGTCCATGTATGTGAGAGTCTTGATCTCCTCTTTCTTCTTTCTTCTCTCTTCTTTCCAGTTCTCCGTTAAAGGAGTTCTGCAACCAATCCCAAATTACTGTCCTTAACTGGGCAATCAAGCTTGAAAGGTAGTTGGGTAAATAGCTGCTATATTCCTTAAATCAAAATCTAAAAACAAAAGCACTTTTGTGAAGCGCCTTGAGGCAGCTTCGACGATTTTGGCGCTATATAAGAATGTGTTGAGTTCAGTTGGGTATGTATGTGTAACTAAATAAAGTACCTTTACCTTTCATTGCCTCACATTGCATCAAACAGCATCCTGCGTCTCTGCCCGCTTGAGAAAGTCCAGAAATATCCCAGATCTTGTAGAACTCCAAGATCTTCCCTTTCACACTGTATATACGTTTTCTTTTCCCATTTTGGGATTAAGCTTGATGAGTGATCTTTAGGGCACAGGACCACGGTATTGTTGAGTTATGTTTTGGTTGAACATGTGTGCTTCCGAAGGCATGTTGTAGGGGACGCTACGGCTATGCTCAAGGCACTGGGTGCTTGCCTTTCGGCCGAGTTGAGCCACGAAGAAGTGTAAGGCTAACTGGCTAACTGTTAACACCTGTGGCTCACTATTTATTCTGCAGGCGTTCATCGACTCAGCCTGCTTGCATTATCTGGACCAGAGGCTGAGTATCATGCGATTTTACCATCCAATGGCTAACCATTCTGCCTCTTAAAACCTAGCGGTTATGGCTTCTGCCGACAGGCGCTGACCCAGCGTGCGAGTTCACTAAAAATCCAGTACCGCCAAGCACGCACATTTAACATGCATCCATACATCCATACTTCCATATTGCATGTTCAATGGTAGTTCTAATAACTACCATCAGGAACTGTAACAGAACATGGTAAAGGTAGGCAGGGGGTTAAGTGCATGGATCTAAAGGTCTGTGCCTTGTGAATAAATCAAGTTGTTTTGTAATGAACCCTATCTCCTGACATCAGCTACTCATCCTCTATTGAACAAAGCGATAGGCAGAACGCGCCAGAGCTGAGCAGTAGAACTGACAGACGCCCGCGGAGCCAAATGATCGGTGCTGTGGAAACTGTCAGACAACCTGTGGAGCACACCTTCACATCATAGTCTCTGTGTGTTGCATTATTCCTCACACGCTAGTCTGCAGCAAGGCCGCTCGGAAGCTCTGCGTGCATATGTCCAGACAGATGCTTGAGGTAATGAACCAAGACACACAGAGAGGCCGGGAGATGAGGGGGAGAGACAGAGAGAGAGAGAGAGAGAGAGAGAGGGCAATGTGAAATGATGAAATGAAAATATAATTGATCATAAAAAAACACGAGTGAATGAGAGAAACAGAGAGACTCGCAGACTGACATGAGATCGATCGAGACGGAAGGTGATGAGGGAGAAATTTTGAGAGAGAGAGGGAGAGTGAGCGAGAGTGGGAATGAGAGCGGGAGAGAGAGAAGGGTTTAAAAAGACAACATGTAAGACAGAGAGAAAGAAGTTGAGGGAGTGAATGATGTAGGGGGATAGAGGAAAGATAGAGAGAAAGAACGTAGCGATAGAGGGAGAACATGCATGACGGAGAGAGAGAAAGAGAATGAGGGAGAGACGGAGAGAATGATAGTATAGAATAAGAGAGAGGGAGGAGAGGAAAAGAGAGGGAATGAACGAGAGTGGAAAGGAGGGCGAGAGAGAGAAGGAGATAGAGGGAAGCACGGACATGCATGACGGAGAGAGAGATTGAGGGAGAGGCGGAGAGAATGATGGAGAGAGAGATAGAGAGGGGGAGACAGCGACAGGGAAAGAAGAGAATAAGAGAGAGAGTAGAGGGAAAGAGAGAGAGAGAGTTGCCTTCCCCCTCTTCATCTTTCTGTTGCTAGCTGTGGCCTGGTAACAGGTATCAGGGCATCCAGTTACACTGGGGTGTGTATATTTAATGAACCCACAGACAAACAGACAATGCTAGTACACACACACACACACACACACACAGACAGACACACACACAGTGTTTCACTTACACGGCGGGGTGAGGGAGGCGGGCGTCATATTCGTCACAGCGGCCTGTCAGCCTCCTTCAATAACACACTACCTGAGCTAGCTCGTTCTCGCCGGGCGCTATCTGACAACCCATCTGCACTTTCCTAACTCTGCTAGCTGGAGCTGTGGGGCGTTCCGCCGTGCCCGCCGCCGTGCGAGCCGAGTCAGCATGACGCCAGCGCTGGACAGACTCGGGCTCGGCCTGTAGTCCAGCCCGCCACGGACCGCGCTACGACCGCTAACCCTGGTCTGTCTGAGGACCCCGACAGCGGCGCTTCTCATATTCTAACAGTAAGGAAGTATGTCTGTATGTGTTACAATCGTAGGGTGGATTGACCTAATGTGGGCCGTTTTTTTGCAGCTTCCTAAATCAGTTGCCTAATGTGGTACAATGACATTTAGTGTTGAACAGTTAATGTTAGACATATTACCATAGTTTGATTTTACCATAGTTTCACTGACATTAGTTTAGGGAGGAGCCAGAGACACTGGAGCTAAGGTGTCCCATATTAGGCAGTGGCCAACATTAGAGCAATCCACCCTATAAATATATGGGGTACACATATGTTAAGACCAGTAATCCCAGGTCATATTTCACTATGCCCGTAGCAGACAGTGTACCAACATGTGTCTTCCTTCACCTAACGCAGTGTTGCTCTGTTTAGGACTGTTAGGTTGAGTCCGGAACATTCATAGATGTTGTTGTGCCATTGTTTGGGCTCTCTTCCTCTGCTTCTTTTTCCCTCGCACAAATCTGTCTACACTGAGTTTTGGATATTTTTCTATTTTTTTAGAATGAAAATACCATATTTTTTACAATTTCATACACAAATGGTGTCACCTCAACTTTAAGTCCTATTAGCACCTAAGGGCTAGCAATGTTATCATTGTTTCAACACATTTATCTGGAACGCTTACTGTCTACCTGTAACATCACTGCTCACCTGCTTTGATGACAAAGGGAATATTGTTCACATTGTCTTGAACTAGATTTCATTTTGTGGGGGGAATTGGTTTGGTAGAAATTCACTGTCTGATTTTCAAGGGGTACCCGGTTCTTCACAGATAGTTATCACAAAGGGAGAAAGTGTTGCATGTCTGCCACGACACGCGCCGTTCTCCAGAGCACGCACTTCGGGTCACGTTGTGCACAACACAACTTTACACTTTCTCTCCAGTCAGGTCACCGCAATAACGCTCTGAAATCATACACCCCGGACATAAACTGCCGGTTACCGTAACAGCAGAACAGCAGGCTGATTTGGAATAAGCAAGCTAGACTAGCTAAATGAAACCCTGCTGTTGTCGTAGTCCAGTGAGTCTGAGTTTCAAATTGATGAGATCCTAGTTCCCTTTTTTATACCTTGTTACACGTTTGTTGTACTGTCTCCATGTCTAGCACCTGTACCAAGAAATATTCCCAGTCTGTGATGTTGTACCTTTGACAATAAACTAAATTCTGATTCTGATTCTGAAATGTACTGTTAGCCAGAGATTAGACATGGTGGATTAATGTAAATCTTGTATAATAATAATATGATAATAATTCCAGTATTCGTAAATGGTCTGAGCTTGACCTAAATGTTGACAGAACCACACAGGACTTTTACGATTTTTTTGAACATGATAGTTATCAAGACATATGTAGGAGGATAGATAGATAAGGAATTCATTGATAGATGAAGGGGCGTAATGCATCTTATATTATCTGGAGCATAATACTAGTAATACTACTAATAATAAAGACACAATCAACTTATGATCTAGGATAGTGGTTCACACAACTGTGGTACGCGTACCACCAGTGGTGCGCCGAGCACACACTGGTTGAACGCGGCATTACGTCATAAAAATTCTATTTATTGGCTATTATCGATTATTACATTTGTAATGTTGCCGATTAGTGCTATAATCGATAAGTCATGACGATCACTTGACTAGGTGACTAATTGTCAATTGGTCACAACTAAAGGCCCATTCATACCCTACGTGTGGCCAATTATGTGCGTAATCCGTCCGTACGCGCCACGCGTTACCGCCTTTATACCTCCGAGCGTCTTTTACGTTACTGTGTGCAACAACAGCTATTTATACTCAAGAGCGCACCCCCACATTTTCCGGTAGTATTGCTCCGTTTCATCCGTTCGCACGTAATCATAAGGTTCCCAGATCCGTGTCATTATACATACGTAATCAACGGAGAGAACGTGTGAAACAACGGTATGAATGGGCCTTAACTTGACTAGTTGACTAATCTTCACGGCCCTAAGTTGTAAAAAGAATGCAGTAATAGTCTAGTAGATACAAAAATACGTTGTGATATTATTTCCCTGCTGCACATTACCATGCAGAGGTTATCTTCCAACATTAAACACATGCTTCGTTTCGCTACTCGCCGCAGACACCAACTGTGTCTTCAGCTGAATATAATCGCTGTTGAAACGCGAAGGCAGGAGCTCCGTGATTCCGCTCGCGGCCACGGAGAACCCCCGGTGTGCGCAGACAGCCGAGCGTTTCCTCTGCATGTAATCACAACACAACAGAAGCCAACGGAGCAAAACATTAGGTAATTTCCGATAAGAAAATAATGAACTGAGTGCGTTTGGATCACCGCAGTAAGTGATGATTGTTTATTTATGGGGGCTGCCTTCTTTCCAACCCCCGGGGGTACAGCTTCATATACAAAATGAGAAGCGAACGCAATACATACATTTGTATGGTCGTCTTTGGGAAATTTGACTATGTTTTATCTTTATGGTAGTTTTCGGCTTTCTTTTTTTTTAAATGTCACCCCAAATTTATTTGTATATTGGTCCTCTAGAAATTCTACCAAATAGGGCTGTACGATTTTGCCAAAAAAGATAATCCCGATTTGTGTCTTTGAAATCTCGATTTTCGATTTCTTTCAGATTTCTTAAGGGGAAAAAAAGGACAAAATATATCAAAACTAGAAGTTTCATATTTCAAACTTTGCAAATGGTGTCAATTTTTGGAGTTAAGTAGAGACACCTCACCCTTTGTCTTAGGATTAATACAATTATCAATTTATAAATGTTTTATTCACCCATATAACTTGACAACAGACCAGTAAAATCATTATTGTCAATGTTAAAAAGGAACGCTTTGACAATTTAACTTTTTCAAAAATCCTCTGAAAAAAAATATATCAGATTTCGATTTAAAAAAATCAATTTTTTTTGCACAGCCCTACTACCAAGCTTTATTGGTATGGTAGTCTTGAGCTTTTTCTTTTAAATATCGCCCTCCTCGGGCGGCCGTCGATAATGCAGCCCCTGTATTTCGCTACGTTTTATTTGTATGGTAGTCTTCCCATATATTAAATCCATTGGATTCTTATCGTTATCGGGTGTTGAGCTGAGGGACTAGATTTCAAGAATTCTGAATGATG
>OMKY01221129.1:0-12799 GCA_900302395.1 Bregmaceros cantori
TAACGCACATGCTTTCATATCAGCCAGAACCAACCAAAACCCTTCACGCTCGCTGGGTCTGGACTAAGCAGGAGACCCAATCATCTGCTCTGTCTAATCGGCGTGAAGGTGGAGCTTTATGTGAGACGTTTGAGATTAAAAAAAAACAACAGAACATCGCTAGACTCATTGGGTCAGTACGGAATTCATCGACCAATCAGCGCGGACGTGGGCGGATTTGATTGACACATTTTTATTTTACGTTTTCCGACCCTGGTTTTACCAGACCCAATGCAAGCATCTAGCGATGTGCCATGCGTGGACGATGCATTAGTTCTGGCTCGCCAGGCTAGCCACTTACCCTACTGCGCTGGGATTTAGATTTGATAAATTGACTTGGCTCCTCCCCTTTCTCTACCCTATTCAATCCAGACCAATGACCCTGAACCACGAGTAATGGGTGGTTCTAGTGTGGGTGGTGGGTCCAAACATGGTTGTCCATTCTGGAACCGAGTTAACGCTGGAATTCCTGATAGCGGGCCTTTCTTCTAGGGCTGGACAATTTTGCTTAAAAATATCCCGGTGGCTGAGCGGATAGAGAGCGCGTCCCCCAGACCATCGGTCGAGCAGTGCCGCAGGTTCAAATCCCCTGTCCGGCTTTTCTGCAATGTCTCTCCCGACTCTTCATCCCAAGTTCCCAGTTTAATCCTGTCATTATCTCTCAATAAAAAGAATGTGAAACAGCGCTTCCACCCTTTCAAAAAAAAACAAAAAACAATTTTTATCTCCAAAACCTTCATTTCAGACTTGACTTAAAAAAAAAAAACATTAAAAAACAAACAAACATCAAAATAAGATTCTATCTCTCAAAATGTATTAATTCTGTTTATTGAATTCTGTATTTGGTTTATTGAAAACATGAATTCATTTTGTTATCCCATCTATGCAGCTATGCCCCAACATGGCACACGCATAGTTTATAAAAATACAGATGGCCAACGGACAGCCCTCAAGGGCTGTGAATAGACCAGCCCATGAATACATACAGATTGCTGCTCGTTAAGCACCTGTGACAATATCTTGGCACCTGTGCAATCTATTGATGTGTAGCCAGGTGTGTGTGTCGTACGGGCCGGGGAACGTGGCGGTACGGGCCGGGGAACGTGGCGGTACGGGCCGGGGAACGTGGCGGTACGGGCCGGGGAACGTGGCGGTACGGGCCGGGGAACGTGGTAATAAGCAAATACAACTGCAAGCAGTGATACGGGGCCAAGATGTTTTGATGCGCACCTGTCCGCTTGTCCATCATAGGGTGTGCTTGATTTTGTGTGGGGCAAGGAATATACAGATTCCACCATTTTGAAAATTGGGCCGTTCAGAAGTTACATGCAGAAATGTAAATTGTCAATGGAAAGGCAGAAAATCAATGCGAATTGGCAGAACATTCTGACTGACAGTTGCCAAGATATAATCTGACTGAATTCATTTTGTTATCCCATCTATGCAGCTATGCCCCAACATGGCACACGCATAGTTTATAAAAATACAGATAGCCAACGGACAGCCCTCAAGAGTGGCTGTGAATAGACCGGCCTATGAATACATACAGATTGCTGCTCGTTAAGCACCTGTGACAATATCTTGGCACCTGTGCAATCTATTGATGTGTAGCCAGGTGTGTGTGTCGTACCGGCCAGGGGACGTGACCGTACGGGTCGGGGAACGTGGCGGTACGGGCCGGGGAACGTGGCCGTACATGCAGAGAAATAATAATAAGCAAATACAACTGCAAGCAGTGATACGGGGCCAAGATGTTTTGATGTGCACCTGTCCGCTTGTCCATCATAGGGTGCGCTTGATTCTGTGTGGGGCAAGGAATATACAGATACCACCATTTTGAAAATTGGGCCATTCAGAAGTTACATGCAGAAATGTAAATTGTCAATGGAAAGGCATGAAGGGGTTTGCGAATTGGCAGAACATTCTGACTGACAGTTGCCAAGATATAATCTGATTTCCTGTCATGGCCGAATCCCAAATCGCGCTGATCGGTCACCATTTCAAGCAATCCTAACTACAAGCTAGCTTGAGCTGAGTTGTACACCAGCAAGCCACACCCCTGACCCAAATAAGACCACCACTGTGTGTGAGGATGTGTGTGAGCGCTGAATAAAGACCCCAGCTTCAGTGTGTGTAAGAAGGGGGCCACACCTATTCTTGTCTGTAGACCGAGGGGGGGGAAACACGCATTCCTTGCCACACTTAGAATGTAGTCCACTTCGAACGTTATATAGCCTAATAGACAGATTCAAAACCTACGTAGAATGTAGTCCGCTTTGAACATCATATAGCCTAATGGACCGATTCAAAACCTACGTAGAATGTAGTTCGCTTTGAACATCATATAGCCTAATGGACCTATTCAAAACCTACGTAGAATGTAGTCCACTTTGAACATTATGTAGCCTAATGGACTGATTCAAAACCTACGTCATCATTGGCGTTCCGCCCCTGTATGTGCTGCTCAGCTCAATTCGCTTCGTTGGAATCACATTTAAGAATCTCATATATTTAGATTTCCTCTGCGTCAATGTCACATGACTGGCATTGTTCCACACTGGTCTACATTTTGTATCTGAACACTTCCTTGCCGGAAATCTTTCGGGACTTGCAGGTAGAAAGACTTAAATCATGTTTGTGAACGAGGAATGAGTTAATAAATATGCCTGCCTCGGTCCAGCCAGATTGCCGTCAGGTCACGTATAATTCGTTAACTCCATATAATAGTGATTTAGCCAGTAGGGGGATATTAACTCCATATAATAGTGATTTAGCCAGTAGGGGGATATTAACTCCATATAATAGTGATTTAGCCAGTAGGGGGATATTAACTCCATATAATAGTGATTTAGCCAGTAGGGGGATATTAACTCCATATAATAGTGATTTAGCCAGTAGGGGGATATTAACTCCATATAATAGTGATTTAGCCAGTAGGGGGATATTAACTCCATATAATAGTGATTTAGCCAGTAGGGGGATATTAACTCCATATAATAGTGATTTAGTAGTAAGGTAGCGGGGGATATTAACTCCATATAATAGTGATTTAGTAGTAAGGTAGCGGGGGATATTAACTCCATATAATAGTGATTTAGCCAGTAGGGGGATATTAACTCCATATAATAGTGATTTAGTAGTAAGGTAGCGGGGGTTTTTAACTCCATATAATAGTGATTTAGTAGTAAGGTAGCGGGGGATATTAACTCATCCTGTGTCTGCCTTTTTCCAGGCTACGTGTTCTGCATGCTCCACCGGCTGCCCGAGCAGCACGACTGTCTCTTCGACCATCTGGGCCGCGGCCGGCAGGACGCCTCGCTCAACATGGTGAAGCTGGGGCGCAAGGTGGGCCGCTCCTGTCAGCGCATTGGGGAGGAGTGCTCGTGAGCGCGCCTCCCGGTGGTCCCGGTGGCACTGTCTTCATGAAGATTGAACAGTGACCCCAATCCACATGTAGCTCCAAATTGCAACCAAACTTGCCTCGAGGCTCCTTATTGAGAAAGGATTCCTATGATACATCAGGCTGTAGAACGTGACGGACGGCGGCCATTATGGATCCAGCACGCTGTATCTTTACACTTTCACTGCGTGCCCAGACACGAGAGATACATTACCGTCAGAATGTGTAAAATCTTTGTGTTCCACACACAAGGTAGGCAAATATGTCCGCGACAGTGAGTGGCAGTAATAGATTATTGTCCTCACTCCATTCACTTGTTGATATTTGGTAGAGGCTCCAATCTGATTATAATGATTATCTAAATATTTCTCTCTGGCCTCCGTTTCTAGCGTGTCCCAGTATATCCCACATCCTTTCTTACATTTTAACATGATATTTATATTTTACAGTATATCCCACATCCTTTCTTACATTTTAACATGCTTTTGTTATTTATATTTTACACTTTTTAGGAGTTCCTTCTCCAACAGTGTCTCTTTTTCTACGTTCTGGGCACACAGTGAGACTAAACATACAGCACGCTGGAGCCATCATGGCCGCCGGCTGCCTGCGCCGTCAATGGCCGTCAAAAAAAAATCACCCTCACAAGCAACAACCCTATTGACACATACTGGACTTGCTGAGCAGTGCCATGGAGTGGAGGAAAGGAGGTCCACTAGTCCTCAACACGAGGCCCACTTGGATGCTCGTCGGTTCTCTTCTAAATCCTCCCACACCGAGGGTGAGGAGCACTGGTTTGTGTGGAGCTTGATCTCCTTGAAACTTCTTCCTCTTCAAATTGCAGAAGGTCTGTGCGCTCTCCAGTGACTGAGTTACCATCTGAGACCCTTCCACCCCTAATACAATGGCGTGCCGGCCGGCGTGTTCAAGGCTCCGCCCTCAACTCCGCTCTAAACCCGGCGCAAGGAGCGCGTTTTGACGGCACCGGGTCCGCGTCTCGCCAGTGCACCAGTGGAATTATTTTTTTCCTGAGTTTAACTTAAAAGCAGAGTATGCTAGGAGGTGAAGATAATTTAATCTGATATTTGATAATTACATTTATAAATAGGAGACCGTCAAAATACCTTCCTCCCAGATGGAGGGTTATTGATCAAAGATCCACAGAAATATCTAGCCTGGCGAGCTAGAACCAATGCATCGTCCATGCATCGCACATCACTACACGCTTGCATTGGATCTGGGAAAACGTAAAAAAAAAAAAGTTAATCCAGTCACAGCGCAGTAGGTGGACAAGCGGCGTGACAACCAAACTCCGCCCACGTAGCCCGTACAAACTCCCCACGCGTCCTCGCTGATTGGTCGATTCCATACCGACGGCGCCTTGGATTTTAGCGATGTGCGATGCATGGTTCTGGTGGACCTCAGGTCGTATATCGTATATCGTAGATCGGATTAAAATCTCATCTTCATTTTTAAAAAAAAGTGTTTCTAGCAGCTTTCTCGAATGATCAGCCCCCCCCTTTAACTCCAAAACCAATAACGATTCCACTCCAATACTGTTTATCCACAAGTCTTTGTGTGGCTTGAGAAAACTGAACAGTGTTTCTTTTTTTTTCTTCAGTTTTACCTTTTTATGTTCCCTGCCCAAACGAGTGTCTCCACCCTCTCCCCTGCTCCGGACTCGCCCAGTTCACGCTGCTCTGTGCGTCTTCATACGACCTCCAGACTCACGTTTAACAGGATTGGAACGGGGCCCCTACGAGGAGGTCTAATCCTTTTTGACACCGTGCTGACGACCTGCCCTGCCTGCCCACCTTGGAGGAGGGTGGAGGCGAGAAGGGCATTCTACAACTCTTGTTATCCTTAGACTCTAGACTACCTGCCCACCTTGGAGGGTGGAGGCGAGAAGGGCGGGGTACAACTCACGTTATCCTTAGACTCTAGAGGCGAGAAGGGCGGTGTACAACTCACGTTATCCTTAGACTCTAGAGGCGAGAAGGGCGGGGTACAACTCACGTTATCCTTAGACTCTAGAGGCGAGAAGGGCGGTGTACAACTCACGTTATCCTTAGACTCTAGAGGCGAGAAGGGCGGGGTACAACTCACGTTATCCTTAGACTCTAGAGGCGAGAAGGGCGGTGTACAACTCACGTTATCCTTAGACTCTAGACTACCTGCCCTGCCTGCCCACCTTGGAGGAGGGTGGAGGCGAGAAGGGCGGTGTACAACTCACGTTATCCTTAGAGTCTAGACTACCTGCCCTGCCTGCCCACCTTGGAGGGTGGAGGCGAGAAGGGCGGTGTACAACTCACGTTATCCTTAGACTCTAGACTACCTGCCCTGCCTGCCCACCTTGGAGGAGGGTGGAGGCGAGAAGGGCATTCTACAACTCTTGTTATCCTTAGACTCTAGACTACCTGCCCACCTTGGAGGGTGGAGGCGAGAAGGGCGGTGTACAACTCACGTTATCCTTAGACTCTAGACTACCTGCCCTGCCTGCCCACCTTGGAGGAGGGTGTAGGCGAGAAGGGCGGTGTACAACTCACGTTATCCTTAGACTCTAGACTACCTGCCCTGCCTGCCCACCTTGGAGGAGGGTGGAGGCGAGAAGGGCGGTCTACAACTCATGTTATCCTTAGACTCTACAATAACTATGTGCGCTTTTAAGAAAACAAAAAAAAAAAAACCTTTCAGCCAAGCTTGCGTGAACGCTTCTTTACCTCAAAGCCACGGGGAAAGTGGATTAAGAAGATACACAACTTTTTTATTTTTTTGGGACCTCGTACGAGTCGTTACCTCACGGCACCATGCACACAACACGTACTTCTGTCTCCCTCAGGTTATCGCTACTACCAGTCCAAAGACCTAACAAACCATTATTCCACCTCTAGTACCCCTCAGTCTGCAGCACATAATGGTTGTGGTGCGTGCGCGGTGCAACGTTGAAAGAACTAATGGAAGAGGTTGTGAACTTTGCAGAGTGTCCCCCGCGAGAGTGTACGCTGCTCGGCGCCGCGTCTGGCGTGAGCTCCTGGCAGCATCCATAGGCGTTTTTATTTTATTTTCCTTTTCAACGGTTTTTATTTTGACATAAATAATGTTGCATTCAATTTACAAGTTTAAAAAGTGTTGCTGCGTGTGATTGGTCGATTTGCCGTTTATTAAAATTCTGAATGTGCTAATTGGACTCCTCTTTGCTACTATGGAAGCTTTGGTGGCAGAAAAAAAGATGTAATGTTTTTTTCTTTGATTTATATTTATTATTATTGAAGTAAAACAGCCTTAGTGGATGAAGCTGTTTATTCACGTGCAAACAAATAGTAAAAGGATGAATAGATGATGGGAATTTAATAAACAAATAGTAAAATGATGAATAAATGATGGGAATTTAATATTTTGTGTTGTTGATCAACATGGCACTTGGTGAAAGAATAGGTTTTTGTTTTTCTAGAGTCTTTTATGCAGTACCTCAACTTTTCCCAAATGGACAATTGTTCACACGTAATCCTCTTCGTTTGTTGTTGAGTTTGGATGTGAAATGTTGACTGGATGTAAGGACCTAAACTAGGACATGGAATTGAGGCTTTCTCAAACTGCAGGTGTAAGGGACCCGCCGGGGACAATGGAGTCGTGGGGAAACGGTGATGCAACTGGTCTTTGCTCGGTCAAATTGGAGATCAAGTTGGCACTAATTCCTCCTGTGACCACATGACGGCAGTCTTGGAATGCAAACTGCTTATAATGGGCCTTTGGATGGAGCCGGCCAGTCCCGCCTTGCGAGCTGACGACTAGGGCACCAACCATCACAATGACAAATCTTCTTCAGGAAACCCACACAACACTCTAATGGGACTGTCCCACCGTCTGATCGGACGACTTGTGCATATTTGACGAGATGCGGGCACTGGCGACCGATGCGGGTGCTTCGACGGCAGACGTTGAATGCGGATCTGGTGCTGCAGCTGTCGTCCGAGCACCCGGCCGACCATAGGTCTCGGTCGCTCTCCAGAAACGACCGACGTGGACGGTTTGCATCCACCCGTTTCTCGTAACGTCCGTAGAGTGCCGGAGCTTTCCGGGGCTTTGGATGAGAACTCGGCACCGGAAATCGCGGGGGCAGAAGTTTTCCCGTTGGTGAAAGTCAATGAAGAGCAGTAAATGAGACGGATGCTGGCCCGGTGGCGCTGTGGGTTAGGACATCGCTGGCCCGCGCTGTGGGTTAGGACATCGCTGGCCCGTTCATAGTCTTGTGGCGCTTCCCGTCAAGCTGTTTGTTCACCCTCACTCTCTCTTCCCCCTTCACATTGTTTAATGGTATTTAGTAAAATACCGTTATGCAGTAGACTTACCAAGAAAGGAGCATACATCTTTGGAAATGCCCCTAATCCCTGCATTCCCAAAACCCCCCAAAAAATATTTTCAGTTTATCCTCAATTAGTACGTTATGGTGGCACCAGCCACCGTTGTGTATTATTTATAAAGCTACTGACAGCATTTTTCACCTTGTAAAAGGCCCCAATTTACTCAGTGCGATTGTCCATCACATTTTTTTATTTCTAGCAGAGAGGGCTCATCTTGGCGACGACGATGCGTGACTTCCTCCTGGCCACCATAAGCCAACTTGTCTGCGTGATCACGGCCTGGTGGCTGATTTTGATCATGAGTCAATGGACGCTTGTTGCACATTACGAGGGACTTTAAGCATGCACGCTTTTCATGACTTGGACAAATCGACCCTTCCTCCCAACTGGTTTTGCGTTGACGTCGTATCCACAGTAATTGTTAAGCAGGTTGCTGCAGCTACGACAGGAAAACGTTTTTTTTTTTTTTTTTAAATACCTCTACAGTTTTGCCCGCTACTCTGCAACCTTCATCAGGAATGGTGTCTAGGGGTGTAAATCACACCAATCATGGCGATACGATTCAGTATCGATTTCCCGCCTCCCCGTGAAAGGGTTTTTCTAAAGATGAAAGGTGTTTATACCTGCGTACATATACGGATGTACCTAAGAAATGCCCCAATTCGCAACAGTTAAGCAAAACGCTTGTGACTCCACGCGTTTCTTGTGATATTGCTCAGATGCGCCCGTAGCTCAACGGATTGCTAAGCGCCTAATCGGCAGACAAAATGTCGGATGAAACTACCTACGGAACTGGATGAAGGCGTCTGTTTCCCTTATTTACGGAAGGTATAAATGGGCCTTTACACTCTTTCACGTGTTTGGGACTCTATCCTGTATTCATAGACCCCCCCCTGTGATGTCACAATTCAGATCCCTTGAAAGAAACTTGAATCCTACAGAAGGCATGGGTCAGGCTTTGATCCTTCTATCACGTTTCGGGGATATCCCTTCATTACCCAGCATGCTTTGCTGTCCTACTTTTTTGCTTTTACACTCTTTTCAATAAATGACGACTTACCTCGGGGTTGTGTGTTGAACGTGTGTTTTAATGGAGCTCATGCTTGTTTCTGTCCATTCCCAAGATGAATAAAACACTCTATGAAACAACGTTCTCAAGTCATCAGCAGATATGGGCAGAGTATCCATAAAAATTACTTAAGTAAAAGTATTGTTACCTCAGCAAAATATTACTCGAGTAAAAGTAAAAGGTAGTCATCCAAATTGTTACTCAAGTAAAAGTGAAAAAGTACTCCACAAATGTTACTTAAGTAGCGAAAGTACAGAATAGCTTTCGTTTAAAAAATATTAGGACAAATTCTCTTCATATTCTCCTCGGAGGAGTATGAGAGAGAGAGATGACAACATGTGCCAACTAAAGGCCAAGTTAATGTAAGTAAGTAATAAGTAGTAGTAAGTACTTTTTACTGACATTTCAGTAAAAAGTAATTTTTTTTCACCTCAAATTTACCTGAGTAAAAGTAGAAAGTAACTCATGAAAAATGTACTCCAAAAGTAAAAAAGTACACCAAAATATTGTAACAGAGTAAATGTAATGCGTTACTGCCCATCTCTGGTCATCAGTAGGCCAGACTGGAATGAGTCCAGACCTGGCTAGTAACGGGCTGTGTCTGAGGATCAGGGCTTTGAAACCAGATTTTTTTTCTCAGTCTGTTCGTTCCAAACAGAAACAGAATTATAACTTTTCCGGTTCCAGTTCCACCAATAAATTGACGTTCCCGAACTGGTTAGGACAAAAAAATATTGTTCCTGGAACGGTTAATCTCCTGTCAGCTGTTTAATGCTATATGAAATCTGTCGGGGCGAACCCACAAGGAGTGGCTACAGAGACCCGCTGGTAGCGCTCTACAGCCGACGTCTGGTTGCGTTGCAACAACACGCTGCAAAAAGTCCTGCAACGCTTCACACTTCACTGCTGCATCGTACATTTTATACATTGAAAGAAGTGCACTTCTTTGAGGAACAAAATAAAACCGGTATTAAACGGTTACCGTTATTTTTAATTAAGTGTTCCCGTTCCAGAACATAAAAAATGATAGTTTCCAGTTTCGTTTCTGTTCCCTGGAAAATACAAAAAGTTCCCGGTTTTCATTTTCGTTCCTTGAACCGGTTCAAAGCTCTGAATAGTAGAAAAAAATAGTAGAACCATAGTTTAGTTACATTTTAAAATATGTCATTTTGTGGCAGTCGGTAAGGCACCCAACACACGTATGGTGCCTGTTTCAAGCATGGACAGCATCGTGGGTTCTCCTCCCCTGGCCGACCTTTCTGTGATGTCTTCCCCCAATCTCTCTATCCCTCTTTCACAACTAACATAATAATAATTTAAAAATCCACATTAGTTATGTTATAGGATAGGAGACTACATACTAGCAACGGACCGATACAAGGTTTTTGGCCCGATGATTAAAACCGATTCAATCCGCAGTCAGTTGTCAACCAGCTTGTTAACAGAGTTGAAGAAGTCAACCAGCTTGTTAACAGGGTTGGGAAGAAGTCAACCAGCTTGTTAACAGGGTTGGGAAGAAGTTCTAGTTTTAGTGTAGTAGTCATTTCCATGGTCATTTAGAACAGGGGGAGTCTTTTTCAGGTGATGCCACATATTGTTAGGTTTATTATGGAAAGTCTATGGAGAATAGCTCTCACTCACTACATTTAAATGTCATGTTGTTTTCATTGAGATTGTTATCAGTAGGTAATGTTGCTTTTATATAGGGAGGGGTAAGGGACATTATATGTAATGTTGCTTTTATATAGGGAGGGGTAAGGGACATTATATGTAATATTGCTTTTATATAGGGAGGGGTAAGGGGCAGTTGGAGGGGAAATGACTAATGTCTAATATCGGTCGGGAAATTCACAAGATACCGACACAGCACTCATATAATTATCACATGAATGAAATTGAGGCACACGTATGATTGCGGTAACTTGTAAATGTGCATTTTATATACTATTACAATACTTTTACATGAGACTGTATTCATAGAACACCAGTCATAGCACACCAGTTGCACCTCTGCTGCTGCTAGCAGGCAACACTGCAGGCAGCTAACCAGCCACCTCTGCTGCTAGCAGGCAACACTGCAGGCAGCAACTCAAGAAACTTAACTCGGAGAAGGACACAAAGATAAGAGCCCTAGAAAGTAGGGTTGATGGATTAGAACAAAGATAAAAGCCCTAGAGAGTAGTGTTGATGAATTAGAACAAAGATAAGAGCCCTAGAGAGTAGGGTTGATGGAAGAGAACAGTATTCAAGGCTAAACAACATCATTATCAAATGACAACTAAGCCATGCACCTATGCCCGAGCGCTGGCTGTGGATGACAAGACCTGGAGTCCATTGGGCAGCAGGATGCCAAGACCTGGAGTCCATTGAGCAGCAGGATGCGAAGACCTGGAGTCCATTGGGCAGCAGGATGCCAAGACCTGGAGTCCATTGAGCAGCAGGTGATCACATTCAAGGCCGGCAAGGGAATCAAGATCAACAGTGGAGACATGGAGGCATGCCATCCTCTACCGAGTAAGACGAGAAAAGATCACCCCGACATCATACTACGCTTCGTGAACAGAAAACAGAAGATTGAAACACCGAAACAAGGCCGCAAATTGAAAAGAACGAAAGTGTATATGAACGAACACCTGACGAAAAGGAACGCAGCCATACTCTTCTTCGTGGCTCAGCCCCCACCGAAAGCAGAGCACCCAGTGCCTTAAGCGCATAACGCCCTCTACCGCAAGCTTTCGGAAGCGCCGCTTGGAAGCGGCGCCGTACACAACAGAATGGAGACTCACCGGAGGAGAAGTCACTGTGCATCAGAAACCTCTCTGGACGTTTCCAACTAAGGTACTGTGCTTACAAAAAACAGCTATTGTACTCTACATTTCACTGCACTATGCATGGTCATATCCTACTCTTTAGCACTCCAATATTCTACTTACTATTTTTGGTTTTAACTATCTACTACTGTTCCTACTATGGTACTCATTGTTCTACCTCATCGTACTATGGTCATATGCTACTACTGCCTAGTTTTCCATTGATTTATTTATCATTATTATTTTCTCTACTATTTACTATTGTTCCTATTACGGTACTCAGTGTACTACCTCGCTGTACTATGGTCAAATGCTATTGCATAGCAGCCCATTACTCTATTTACCATTCAGAGGCGTAGCCAAGGGAAAGCTACCCCAAAGCATTTATATTTAACATTTAATAAAACATTTAATTTGCTTTTGTTTTACATTTAAATGAAAAATAAATCTAGTTCTTTCTCTGTTAAAGGAGTTTTCACATTGACATCATTTAAATCTAAAAGTCAATGTCTTTTTCTCTGTTAAAGGAGTTTTCACATTGACATCATTTTAATCTAAAAGTCAATGCATTTTCCTCCGTTAAAGGAGTTTTCACATTGACAACCATTAATCTGATTTTATTACTTAAATGTACGTCTATTATCCGTAGGGACCGGTTCATCTAGCCAAGATTGAGACTGATTGAAAGTGTCAATCTCGCCGATTTCAGCTGAAGCGGACAGCAGTACCACTGCTCAACGCCGACTGGAGCCGAAGTGAAAGCAGCTAGGGCTTGGCTCCCGCTACGTCAGCTGGGCCGATGGCGGGACCTTATTATTTTAATGTGGGATTATGTGATAATGCAACACCAATAATGTGTTATGGACAATTTTTGGTGTACTTTTTAACTTTTGGAGTACATTTTTCACAAGTTACTTTTTACCTTTACTCTAGTAAATTTGAGGTGAAAAATAAGTACTTTTCACTGAAGTGTCAGTAAAAAGTACTAGTTACATTAACTTGGCCTTTAGCAACTGTTGGGCTCTCGGACGCTCTCTCGGGCACTTTCTCTCTCTGTCTCTCTCTCTCTCGGGCTCTTTCTCTCTCTAATATTACACACATACACAAATTACTTCTTCCA
>OMKY01221130.1:0-14351 GCA_900302395.1 Bregmaceros cantori
TTTAACATGTTTGTACAATTAAAAATGTGCTTTAACCTTTTCAGCAATAGCCATTTTTACACTGAGGAATTTGCAGTTAATGTTTTGTCCACCAAATATTATGTACAAATATTCTAAACATAACGGCTTTTAATATAAAAATGAGGACCACTAATTTCTATTCAAATGTGTTTACACGCTCAGAGATTGCAAACCTGCGCCGCAGTGGTAAAAAAAAAAATAGTACTTTTAGTGCTAGCACTATGTATGGCAATCGGCGAACATGCTCGGCACAATACAAATACATTAACCAGCAGCCACCGCAACACGGAAGTCTGGTCACGTGAACGTGGTAAGCGCCCAGGGATCAATCGGTAAGTTGGTGATTAAGTGTGATTATGTTACTTATAGGTTACAGAAATACACCAAAATGTAATCACTTCTTCCATTGGTAATTTCCAACTACAAATCTACAAAATTTCATCCAGATCTGATCTTCATCCACAACTTTTTCAGTTATCCTGGAGGCAAACAACGCTACCAAAAACATAACCTGCTTCACGGCGCAGCCCCAGCGCAGATGAAAAAAAAGAAGTGGTTGCCATGCAAAGAAATGTGAAGTGTTTCATTCTTTGAATTCCATAATTAAATGATCACTTCCCTTAAACAAATACACTCAACCATGAATTTCCAAAAATATTAAAATATCCGCTTTTCAGAATTATTTGCTGCATGAAATATTTATTATGTTTTGGCACCTCTAATATACATATGTCCTGTGAGTCACAAATATAAAAAAAAAATCAGTGTTGTCCTAAGACACCCGCACCGCACTGTGACTTAGTTCACAGGCACGGGCAGCGCCACCAGGTCTGCTGCCACTTGTGCCTAAAAATAAAGTAAAAAAATAATGATTGGGACATGTTGGAAAAGTGTGTGATTGTTGTGGACTGTGATGTGTCAGGCGCCCGGACACTTCTGAGCTGGAGGAAGAGACGACTCCATGTCCATACTGTGGTACCCAGCTGCCCCAGAATGAGCTCCTGTGCATCGCGTGCAAGAACAACCTACCATACTGCATCGCCACGGTAACCAGTGCATCGCTAACACACTTTGACAGACGCATGCCTGCCACATAATATACAAAGCATATTGCCTGTGCGATACTTTGGCCACTCTGCCCTGTGATCACAATCGCCCTGTCACAATTCCTGCAGCAAGCCTGGCTCTACCAGGTTATGTTTTTGGTCGCGTTGGTTTGTCCCCTGGATAACTGAAAAAGTTGAGCACGGGTTTGGATGAAATTTTGCAGAGTTTTTGGAAATGATGAAAGAAAGAAGTGATTAAGTTTTGGTGCATTTCTGTAGCCTATAAGTAACATAATAGTCATGCTTCATTATTATCAACAGGTGAACGATCCCAGTTCTCCGTAGTGACGTCACGCGTGGCCGTGTCTCCGATGCGTTGGTTCTGGTTTGCCAGGCTTCTACTCTACGAGCACTTGCATTGATAATGGGTTGCCACACATACTGCTAGCACTAAAACTAAAAGTACTATTTTTTTGCACCACTAGGGCGCAGGTTTGCAATCTCTGAGTGCTTCTAGTTCTTCTTGTGTTTCAGGGCCGTCATATGATCAAAGAAGATTGGGCCGTGTGTCCGCACTGTGAATTCCCAGCTCTCTACTCCCAGTTTGTTCTGTGAGTCACAATGTGTTTTTTATTACTGGGAAATGGGTCAAAGTCAAATTCATTAATGAAATCCATTTTTGGGGTCCGCCTTGGCCAAGTGCTTAACCGCACCTAACGCTACCCCATTCATGTTAGTGGCGCTGTGTCTACCGCAGCGTCCGCAGTGTCGCAAGTTCGACTACGCTCGTCGACTTGTCTGCAATGATCTCTTCAACCCAGTTCCCGACTAATCCTATCCAATAAAGATGGAAAAACGCTGCTGACGCCGGAAACAATAACTTAAAAAAAAGAAATCAATTTTTAATACAAACTATTAAAAAATATATAATTTATCAAAATATAACCCTAATAATATATGAGGGTTAATTATAAGATTGCGGAACATAATGCTTTATACATTTATTTAAAGTTTAAAAACATAATTTTCCAGGTTGTGTAACCTTGGAAGAAAGTTTGCTGTATAGCTGGAAATTAAGTAAGACATTTTTGCTGCCCGCCCGTGACGTCACATGCTACAGCCTGATTGGAGTAAATATTGCAATAATCAACAAATGTGCACTAACTGATTTAATTCAAAATGTTTCTGTAGCTAATTGGAAATGTCAAATATATCGGTGGGTGTTTTTTGGGCAGTTGATTTCTTTTTATCTTCTCTCTCGTCCTACGTTGAGGAAGTTGTGTCAAACATGTTGTTCGTACAAACGGTTAATCAAGATTCAATTTCAAACCATAAATGCCTTTCTGTGATGCGCCTCAAGGGGACTTCAGTTGAAATTTGCCGCTGTCTGTTGTAGTACCATCCGCAGGCCCAACAAGCAGAGATGGCAAGTAACAAAGTACAAATACTTAAGTACTGTACTTAAGTATTTTTTTCATATATCTGTACTTATAGAAGTACTTTTTTCTCTGATGACTTTTTACTTGTACTAAGTATATTTTTAACAAAAATATCTGTACTTCTACTCCTTACTTTTCCCAAAACAGGCTCGTTACTTTTCGCGCACCAATGGTAGGTGATAGTGACATGTAAAGTGTGAATGAGCCAGTAGGGGGCGGTAATGCCAACAGACGTTAATTTCGGGGTTTGAAAGTGGGATTTATGAAGTGAGTTATGAAGTGAAGTAAGTTAGGCTAGGTTTTTAACAATTTATTCAAACATTGGAAAACTAGCATTGAAAAAGTGCATTTTATATACAATTTCATTTTTTTACTTTTTACTTTATACTTTCAAAAATACTTTTGAGTACATTTTAGAGCATGTACTTTTTACTTTCAAAAATACTTTTTGAGTGTTTCTGAGCATGTACTTTTAACCTTATTCGAGTGGATATTTGGATCAGTACTTTGTAGTCTTACTCAAGTTGTTTTTTCACAAATGTATTTTACTCTTATTTAAGTAAGAAATGTGGGTACTTTTGCCATCTCTGCCAACAAGAAGTGACAAATCACACCCACTTAGAGGTCTGATTGGACCATGTTATGTGGAGATTCACCTGTCTTGTTTCTTTGAATGAATGAATGGTTTATTGAGCGGCAGCAGACTTCAAACATAGATAGATACATAGGCGATTCTGATTGCTTCCACTCAAAAGGGTTCGGAGGAAGCCGGTGGCTTATCAGGTCCGAACCCCATTGACATTTGACCTGTATATCGTCTGAACTTTGACTTCTTTCCAGACTTTTGCAGACGGAGACTGTGTGTCCGATGTGCGCAGAGCCACTGTCCTCCACTCAGGTGAAGAAAGTCCTCAACTGCTCCCCCTTCCTGCAACCCCCTGAACCGCAGTGACCCACCACCCTGTATATTACAAAAAGCACTGAGCTAGAAACAAACACGGAGCACAATACATACTCAAGGAGCACAAAGGGGATAATAATGTGTTCAAACCATAAACAGTATATAAAAATGGACACCGCGTTCGTTTTGGGTTGGTATGGGTTGGCATGGGGGGAGCCTAGTCTCAGAAAACCGAGCCCTATGGGAATTCCAATACAAATATTCCAATCTTAGCAGCCTGTTTTAAACTATTTAAAGATTGTTTCTAATTGATGTTTTAATGTATATTGTCGGGATAATTAACGGTTCATTGTGTGAGGGGGGTCATAATTTCACAAACGCGCCAGATTTGGCATTAATATTTTTTATTTCACCTACCATAGGATCCCATTCATTCTGACTCTGTCATTGGCGCCCCTAGCGGACAGTACCACCGGAAGAAGTCGCGTGTGGAGTGTCTCTCTCACTTACCGTAGAGCTCTCTCTACCTCTCCTTGTTTCCGGATATACGGGTACTTTCAGCAATGGCACCGCGCTGTCGGAGGCTTCAACCCGGCTAGGATGAAAGCAATAGGATGACGTCACGCACGCTGCGTCTACTTATATACAGTCTATGGTTCAAACCCAGTACGACCTACCATGCCCAATTAGCTCCAGAAATATGTGACATGCCGCTGCCTTTTTTATTTACATTAACCGGTGTGCACTCCGTGTCCACTGCGGCCAGGCGTTCAAGGTGATCAAAGCACCACGTAGCTGCAACCTGGTCGAAACAGACTCAAGACAGTGGGGTTCGATCTGCAGAGCGAAGGTTCTATAGACCGAAGGTTCACAAAGCCCAACGCCGCCTCACAGCGGTATGTCGCCGGCCTCTCTCCCTCACTCACCGCTCTTTCTCCCTCGTGTTCGCTGTCGGTTAGGTTTGGGTTAGGCGTTAACGGTCCAAAGCCCAGTCGATCTACAGATCCCAAGACACTACGTGCCTGCCGCACTGCGCCATGTCGCATCTAAATGTACTTTTAAAATTGTTCGGTAGCTTAAAGACGCCAGGTTACATTGGGATTCAACACTTTGAAGAAGTATATATTCTCTTTCATGGAGACTGGTAGATGCGCATTTCGGCAGCTCGGTGTTAAGGTCATGGAGAACCGCTTATGATTAAGTGTACGACTCCTGTATTGTTAGCTAGAAATTTCCTGCATAGCCTTTGTTATATGCATAGACATTCATACATTAACGATGGTCATACTGTCTGACATGAATGACTAAAATATACTTTTCTTATTAAAGACAGAGTAAGGTTTTTTAAATACCTCGACAGTTTCGGTTTCGGGCTGCAACCTCCTTCATGGAGTTGGCGTCCAGTTGTCATGGTGACACCCCAGCTATATCACTTCCTTGTGGGTGTGTTCCGGCCGACGTTCCCGCCTGTCCGACTCCGCCCACCCCCGTGCGGGGGCCGTTGTAGACTCCCAGACATTCATGTTATGTAATTCCAGAAGTTTGTATTTTTATATATCCCACTATAGCATTTGTATATACATTTTTATCTTTTCAATAAAAAAATGCCATTGTGTGAATAAGTGTTTCTTCTTGTGTGTCTAATGCCTTGAAGCAATAAAAACTACTTGCACATTGTTGTAGAATAATATGTCATATCATATTCATATATATATATATATATAATATATATGTGTGTACATGTTGAACCAATTGGTAGATTGTTGATATTAACAGGGTTCCAGATATTATGTAATTTGTATACAGTGGCCACCAACAGCATCTCACACCTGGCTGGGAGTTCCTACGGCAAATGGCATTTACATACTATCAGGAAATTCTATCAATGGTCGGTTGTCACACATGCTGGGCACCCCCGCCCCAAACCCCCATAGCAAATGGGGATCAAAGTGAGTCAGGCATCCTTCTAGTCCCCTGTGGACGAGAATCAGGAAGTCTTTTGACCGAGTCAGGAGATAAGATGTTTATGTGAAGTTTCTCAACTCTCCTGCCCAGAGTATAAGTCTAGGCCTCTGTCAAACACTTAATCACCATTTCACGTGGGCACGAGCGTGGGATGGTCCAGAGATCTTTCTCTATCCAATGGGAGGTTCTCTGAATATATATGATATATACATATATATATATTATGTAATGTAGTATATATATGTATATATGGTAAGTTTATTATTTTTCTTAAAAACAAATCCAGTAGACTGTTCTGTGTCATGTCCCAATTGTTTCATTGATTCAATATCCAAAGGTGAATCCTATTTTGTGTTATATGTAATTAAACGTGTAAAATGTACTCCTGGTACGTGGTATCAATCCTGACAAATTGATGTAGTCATTTACACAAAATAATCCCTAACAACATCTACTTTAAAAAATGTTCCCACCTTTCGCTTCAATTAATGTCCATCTGGCTTATCAATGTGCAGTTTGACAGCACAAAGTTGCAATGGTGTCTTCAGCCTTCCCGCCACCAAGCTCAACAAGATCAAGGAACCGTGCATACACATACTGATATAGGGAAAAGCTGTTTTCTCTGCAGTCTCTGTAGTTTCTTAAATGTATAGAGTCTTGGTTTTGGCTTCAATGCTGAGGTTAATTCACTCTGGAGTTAGGATTACTTGAATAATCATGATTACTCAACCACAAAAAAAACACTTTACTATAACTGTGTTGTTAAATTAATTATGCTCATCATCTTTCGACCTCAGTCAAGACTTGAGACCATGGATTGCACAAAACTTTTTCAGACATCCCGGTCCTCCATAGCTGCTTTAAGGTCTTCTAGTCAAACACCGGTGTCGCGACTTATGACATCTGCAATTGCACGTTTACGTCCCCTCCTTCCATCGGCGTGGGGCTTTCAAAGAATCAGTGAAATTATTTCATTGGAAGCGTCTGACTAAAATTGATGCTGGGACAAGATCGCCATAGATTTGTTTTAGAGGTGGGTGTGTTTTTTCCTCAATACATGTTGGGTGTCATCAATAACTGAGTTTAGCAACTGTCCGGTCTTTTTTGCAGACGAACGGGAAGTGTCCACATTTCTGAGCCATGTAGCAAAATGGGTTCAATAGTGGCATGGAAATTTTTCATTTTTAATCTAGGGGCAATTTTTGAGGTCCAGATTTGCTCTTTCTTGCATTAAAATCTTTTTCTGGTGAATTCGATTTAGTGTAACATATATATTCAGTTTTGCAGTCATTGAGATAAAGACCAACACAGTTGGCAGGCGATTTGCTGAATTGTGCTAACTCATCATATTACTCATCATATCATCATATTACTACAATGGAATACTGCTTCTGTTAATAACCAACTGTGAACAATCCTTCGCGTTGATGCTATAACTATTGAGCGGATGGATTTGTCCCAGATTCAGAGTGTTATTATTCAATACTTGACTGAATTCAAGATGGCCACATTTTTGTTTGGTCCATCACTTCTAAACAGGTGAATGGACTTGCCCCAAATTTGTTTAGCTTTATTTTTACGTTTTATTTTTAAGTTCTTTGGTTTTAAAATGAAGCATATACACATTTTCATTTCATATAAAGCATAAAATATTTCAAGATGGCTGTCTTTTTTCCTTTTGTGTGAGATAACAAAAAAAGCACAAAATCGTGTATACGAACACTCTAAATTCTCTACTACCGACTCTACTATCACTCCCATGCCAACGTCTCCTATGTTCATTGGACATGGACTGTCCTGTTTACAGTCAGGTCCTGTATAGAATATCCTGTAGACTGTCCCCGTACCTTGACTGATCTGGGCTTAATGACTGCCATATTGCATTCATTAAACTAGAACTATAATTGCCTGCTATCACAATTCCTACAGAAAGCATGGCTCGGCTGATGCCTCTGTCACGTTTCGGGAATATACAGACGGAGACAACTGGTCACAAAATGATGTCACTTGCCAGTAATTCCATTCATATGCCTTTTTAATATTTTTTCAAAATTGTGTCCATTATGTAAACTATTTAATGATGTCGATCATTATTAATTTGACTAATTTGGTTATCGATTTTTACGTTAAACGTCCATTCTTCTCTTGTATATCTTTGCTACATTTTATCTCATGACTTGATCATTGGAAAAGTTAGAATATTTGATTACTAAAATACGCTATAGCTCAGCTAGTGTTTTCATTTGACTCATTTCAAATGACCTTGAATTGGGCTACGCATTGCATTTACATATTCTTGTATCTGCCGGTCTGAGCTTTTCTTTGTATTTGTAGGGCAGGGTCACTCACACCAAGCATGCGGTGTAAGATTGTATGACTGGCAGATTAACTCTTAGTGCCAGGGCTTGAAAACAAAATTATTTTTAAAACGTTCCTTTCCGAACGGTTCAGGCAGGTCTGTTCAACGTTTTTGTTCTCAGAACCGTTCCACCACCAAAATATTGGTCCTGAACCGGTTCGGAACACATAGATTTCTTTTGTTCCTAAGTTCCTTATATTGCGTGTGCTGCCCAGTAGCTCAGTCGGTCAGGCAGTGCACTGGAAAGCACACATATGCCTTAATGGCGCAGTGAGTCGGTGGTTCGAATCCCACCACCAACGTATTTTCCGCATGTCTACCCCCCATCTTCACCCGTTTCCAACCAAGCCTAATAAATAAAAAGCATGAAAAAACAGCCTGAATGGGCTGGAAAAAATATATATATATTTTTTTTAAAGGTTCCTTATATTGTGCAATGTTCAGTTTAGATATAGTTTATGCAAAATATGTTTGGTGGACTTTCAAACTTCAATGCAACTGTGTTCGCGCCATCAAGTTCACTTTCACTTCTGTCCACAAGATGGAGCCCCAGATGCATGGAGCTTGATGACTGACGGTGAAAGTTGGATGGATGCACAACCGGAAAGTCTCCCAGACATAGGATATGTTAAAATATAAAGAGAACGAAAAAAAACGTATTTTTTTTAACCGGTTTTGTGGATTTCATAAAGTTCTGGTTCTGTTCCGGAACAGTTGAACAAATATTTTTCTCGTAAAATTTAATACATTTCTGTTCGTTTTTGGTTTTCGTTCCTTGAACCGGTTCGGAGCCCTGCTTAGTGCCAAAGATGTATATACACAACCTACATAAAATATGTAGCAACAAAAACATTGACAATAGGGCTGTTGCACCAGTGATGTCATGGGTGGGCGATGCACATATCAGCTCCAGCGCGCAGTCCGTTTACACTGTGTGTGCCCAGACCGTACCGAGACACGGTTCGATGTTAAAATCTGAGAAAGGATGCGGGATATACCGGGACACGCTAGAAAAGGAGGCCAGAGAGAAATATTTAGAAAAGGTAAACATTATAAACAGATTGGACCCCTACCAAATATCAACAAATGAATGGAGTGATAATCTATTACCGCCACTCACTGTCGCGGACATATTTACTTACCTTGTGTGTGGTACACATTTTTTTTTTCCCAAGTTATTTTTTTTTCCATCTTTATTGGATAGGATTAGTCGGAAACTGGGTTGAAGAGACCGGGGGTAGACATTGCAGACAAGTCGACAAGCGGAGTCGAACTCGCGACAATGCGGACGCTGCGGTAGACGCAGCGCCACTAACATGAATGGGGTCGTGTTAGGTGCGGTGTCCAAATCCACTCGGCCAACGCGGACCCGTGTGTGGTACACATTTTAACAGTAATTTCTCTGGAAACGCAGGAAGAGCGTAAACACACAGAGTGCTGGAGCCATAATGGCTGCCGTCCACCCGTGACGCCACGTTCTACAGCCTGATTCTAAAAATGGAAACATTTAAGAAATATTACTTCCACAGTAGGCATGGTTTGTGAACCACTAAAAAACCCTGAAGCATAACAAATTCCGTAAAACCATTATATTGTGTAGCTAACAACCTTGTCAAAATTTCAAAAAATGTATTTTATTGAACAAATACATAATGGTATTATTGGCAGGAAAAAAAGTCACTGCATCTGTTCATTCATTCTACACACATTTAACTAAAAAACAAAATAAATGTATTTCCTTAATGTTTTATGGTTGTGGTGGGAGGTGTGTGGTCAGAAGGAGCTCCAGCGCTCAGAACACCCCAACTTCTGGGAGTAGAGTAAAACCCATTTAATCCAGATCCACCCTGCAAGGCAAAATCAGACGGTCTCGGTACCGTTTGCACTCTGTGAGTGAAAATCTAAACCCTTCGGGAGTCGATGGTACACTGGTGAAATAAACTATGAAGTTCTTCCAGTCCATAGTATTCTTAACGGCTACGCCAGGCCGAGACATGCGACTGAGTCTGGCACGCCAGGCTAGTAAACAGCAGTCTAGCTGTTCCAATCCTGGAAGCGGAAACAGTCGCTGGCGATCTTCCAGACGGGCTGGTCGGTGTTGGGTGAGGCCTGGGCTGTCAGCAGAAAGTTCTGGTTGAAGAAGTGAGACTTGTTTCCTTCAAACTTCACCGACCCAGCCGTGGTCACCAAGATGGTCGTCTGACCTCGCGTCGCTTGTTCTGTCAGGGACGGAAAGATTCACTCAGTGATGAATACTAATTATTAATCTGAACTCTTACTGTGTGTTCAAACCAAACGCGAACTGGGCAAAAAAAAAAATGCTTTGGAAGCTGCATTTTATATTTAAAGCGGCGTGTACTGCATGGCAGCAGCGAACAGCTGATCAGTGAAAGGAGGGCGGCAAAAATGGCGGCGCCGGTGCATAATATTGTACGTCGGGGGAAAAAAAGAAAGAGAAGGGGCGGGCGAGGGCCCACGACGTCTCGCCTCCGTCCGATCTTTGTGGGAATGGCCCTGAGAAAAAACATCTCTGACGGAGAGACCCTCTCATCTGTCTATGAACGCAGGAGTGTGTGTGTGTGTGTTTGGCTCTCTCTACTTCTTCCCTACAACCCGACCATCGCTCATTCCCCTCCCTGAATGCCTCCGAGCGGTCCCTCGGCTAAGTTCCAACTTAGCGCCCGTCTCTGCTGTTCGCTGTGCTTGGCTCATATCACATGACCTGACGCGGCAGCAGAGGCAATGCGGCAGACGCCCAAGACAGGCCGCTCAATTCGCCCAAGACACCAATTCGCGGGGCTTCGCTGCTAACCGTTTATTTTACATAGTCACCATCCTCTCACCGTGGACAGGCTGGCAGTCGACCGTGTTCACAGTGAACACACTGGAAGGCAGGCTGTCGTAGAAGTCACTCAGAGCACTCTGGCCCGACACAGTGTTTCCGTTCCACACCAGAGTAGACTTGTCCAAGTACAGACGCGACAGGTTCTGCACAGGATCCACAACACATAGTGTTATACAACGCCCACGTCACGTGATGACATCACTAAAGGCCAGGGCTTTGAACCGGTTCAAGAAACGAAAACCGGGAACTTTTTGTATTTTCCAGGAAACAGAAACGAAACCGGAAATGTTATTATTTTTTTATGTTCCAGAACAGGAACACTAAAAATAATGGTAATGGTAAAGAATATTTATAAAATCTACGATGCAGCAGTGAAGTACGAATCGTTGAGGGACTCTCTGCAGCATGTTGTTGTGGGTTCGCCCTGACACGCAACGAGACCTCAGCCGTAGAGCACCAACAAAATTAACCGTTCCGGGAACAATATTTTTTGTTCAGGTTCAGGAACGTCAATTTATTGGTGGAACACATAACCGGAAACGTTACAATTCTGTTTCTGTTCGGAACGAACCAATTGGGAGAAAATATTGGTTCAAAGCCATGCTAAAGGCCCATTCATACCTCACGTAAACTACGGATACATGTGAAGTGTTTCACACGTTCTCTCCGGCGATTACGTAAGTAAATTGACACTGATCTGGGGATCTTATGATTACGTGCAGACGGATGAATACGGAGCAATACTACCGAAAAAGGTGGTCGGCGATATTGGGGATTTTTTTGTACGAAATGTCAACAAAGTTACAAAAACACAAGAATAAGAGGAGATTTGCAGAGTTGGTGCGTCACAGAGACAAACAAAAAATTAAAACCAGTTTTCAACAAATTGGGGAGGCTCTGGGAATGTCCGGCAAGGCTGTGAAATTAAAAATATGTCTGTATCAATACAATGATTTATTTTTGCGTGGGTGTTAATTCTGCCTCACCGAGGACATGTTATTGTACACTTTAACATAGAAGACATGCTGAGGTATGAAGGCGGCAACGCGTGGAACGTATGGACTGATTACGTACGTAATCGGCCACGCGTAGGGTATGAATCGGCCTAACCTCTGTTTGGCATGTTCGCCGCAAACCCTATAATCATAAAAAGCCCTATAATCTTCTCCAAAGCAGTAATGAGATTACGGCTACTTACCCAGATCACTTGAGTTTCTATTTAGCTAATTTAACGTTACATATCACTCTTAATCTGTTTTTAAATTAAAAAATATATAAAATACACTTTGGTACATTATGTACGTAAAGTGATGTAAAAATTGTATTTTTTAAGGTAAGGTTTGGGCACTTGGCAGCTGCTGAATACGTGACAACACTGACCACACTGACCATTGCTGTACCTAAATCACTACTCGGGAGTTGCTTTGTAGTTTATACTGTGAAATGCCTAGAGGTGACGAGATCTGGAACTGTACAAAATAATCTGTTGAGTTTAAAGGGACAGAAGTAAGTGGCGTCTCACCCTCCTCTTCTTGTCCATAAAGTCGTAGAAAATGTTGACAAATTCCTCGGCGTAGCGACATGACTGGTCAACGTGCGTCTTAAAATCCTGCACACAAACGATCAGCAAAGACATCGGTGTTAAAACAGAACGGACAGGGCATGTGTGTATATTTTGTGCATGAAAACACCACCACCATCATAACATGTAGAATACCACCACAAAGATAATTTAGTATCAGAATATCGACAATGCTACATGAAACAATACCACATCCAATGCTATATAAATAACATGTAATAACTAGGGCTAACCCCACCCCGAGGGATGAGATTGTCTTGTTAAGTAGCTCAGGGTGCCGAATGCTGACCAAATGTCCATGTTCCACCTTTATTCATAACATGGCTATTAAGTGATTCTGATAACATTTCCCTTGACAAGTTAATCTAGGCTACGCCAACATCTCTGTTTCTAGCGATACAAAATATTTTTAAACTTTGGCTTTTATAGTCATCCTGACCAATATTTATATAATCAGCTCACGTAATATCTTCTTGAATAATGAAAAAAGTGTCTATTGCATCAGACATTCATTAACAGCGTCGAATTTACATAAAGTAACTACTGAAAGATCCAGCTACACCGGAGCTGGTCTGAAGCTACCATCTAAGGTAATTTTTATCGGTTGGATAGAATTAGCAGCTAATTCCTATCGGTTAGAGAATGACAAAGAGTATGTACAGTACCACTTTATGGGGGATCCAAATAATGGAAATGTTAATAGTGTATGGACGTTAACAGGCACGGGTGAACGCCACTCTGGGAGAGCTGTTGGCGTTCTGAGACTACAGCTAGAATAATCTAATATTTAATTAGGAACAATGAACAACTATAATGATATATTAATCAGTAGTAAAAATGATTATAGTTTACCGGGGTAGTCGCCATGGAAGCGGTTCTCCACTTCAGACGTTGACCAAAAAACGAGGAAATTTAACGACTACCATTAAAAATCGGTAAAATAAAATAAAAACGCTGTATCAAAAGAGGTATCGGTGCTTTATAGCATATATTATTTATATTCCCATGTTGAGAGCAGCGTTCAGTGGTTTGAACATCGAGTTCTGTCTGACCCGGAAGTGCGTATCAAGCAGCTTAGTTTACTTCCAGGAGACGCACTCCACTACTCCGTACCAAGATGGTGGACGGGGTGACGTTCGGTCGGATGGACACACGAGGACACGACAGACCCGGAGAAATTCAAATCATGGAGATATTATCATAACCCTGGGAACGATCTTGATCGTTCATCACCCGGGTTATTATTCAACTTTGAGTGTGTCTGAACATGCGTATGAACCTGTCTATAGAATCACATGTTTTCTTGTAACGATAGTGTGTTTAAAAACATGCACAACGAAGCCTTGGGTGTATGTCCTTTTCAGTGATTTAATATGAACTCAGCTTTGCACGGGAGGATGGGGATGGTCAAAATGATGCTGCGGACAATCTCCCCTCTAGGTAAGAGTTGCAATATCGTTCCTTATATTAAAACACTCATTTGAAATGCATGATTTTATAATTCCCGCACTACTTTTCCTGTTCCTCCGATTACATTGAATGTCATTCTTGGCTCATGTATCCGCTGGCCTTTGGTCCATCTTCTCAAGTGAATAGTCTGCACTACCCTATTGACTTCCAGTATCCCCAGTTGCCATGAGCGACCGTGAGGGGAGTTATAGCAGGGCTGCCAAGTTTGTCACTCCATCTGGAGTGAGATTTACTCCTAAAAAATGTCATGGATAGAGTGAGGACCATAGAGTGATCATGGATAGAGTGAGGATCATAGAGTTGTTATGGATAGAGTGAGGATCATAGAGTTGTCATGGATAGAGTGAGGATCATAGAGTTATCATGGATAGCGTGAGGATCATAGAGTTATCATGGATAGCGTGAGGATCATAGAGTTATCATGGATAGCGTGAGGATCATAGAGTTATCATAGATAGAGTGAGGATCATAGAGTTATCATGGATAGCGTGAGGATCATAGAGTTATCATGGATAGAGTGAGGATCATAGAGTTATCATGGATAGCGTGAGGATCATAGAGTTATCATGGATAGAGTGAGGATCATAGAGTTATCATGGATAGAGTGAGGATCATAGAGTTGTCATGGATAGAGTGAGGATCATAGAGTTATCATGGATAGAGTGAGGATCATAGAGTTATCATGGATAGAGTGAGGGTCATAGAGTTATCATGGATAGAGTG
>OMKY01221132.1:7338-18061 GCA_900302395.1 Bregmaceros cantori
GATGCACGGGGCTTGATAACTGACAGTGAAAGTTGGACGGATGCACAACCGGAAATAGTCTCCCAGACATAGGATATGTTAGAATATATAGAGAACGGGAAAAAAATGTTTTCTGTTCTTGAACAGTTGAAGAAATCCTTTTCGTTTCCATTCTTAATAAAAAAAATTAAAATTCAGTTCGTTTTCGGTTTCGTTTTTGTTCCATGAACCGGTTCGGAGCCCTGGATCTAACGGCAACACGCGGTGGTGGTGGGGCGGTTTGCGGACTTCACACGGGAGGATCTTCTTCGATTAAAATTATTGCAGTTCCAACAGAATACATTTGATTATTTTGTTATTTTATTTATTTTAGCCACACACGTGGCTAATACAGGTTGTTGGGAGTATTGACCTTCTAAAATCTTTTTTTTTTTTTATATGCAAAAAACAAATCACAATTTCATAAACAATGGTGACCCTTCCCCTTTAAATGCTATGGTGAAACTGCATTGGCTGTGTGAATCATGATGCCTGTTGGCATATTCTGCCATGGTTTATTAAATCCTGATTTTTCCCTTCTAGGTTTATGACAAGGTGGCCTATCTACTCACTAATCTAGGTGAGTTACTGTGTTTTGCTGGGAGTGGTGTGTCTGTTGTGTCGACTGTCCACGCAATGACAAAATCAAAGTCATAATTGTTATAAATCATATGGAACCGTGTTCATTTAACAAACAGGTACATTCCTTAGTGTGAGTAAATAACAAGTGGTCAGATCAGTGATCAGGGGGCCGATCAGACTTTTTTTTGCAAGGATCGGGACTTGTGATTTTGTCCCGATCAAGATCGGTGAATAAGTTTGGGAGCATGCCAAATGATTGTTCATTACTTTGACCATTATTGAAATTGACAATTGTGCCAATTTTTGCACGATCAGGAGTCTGTATCGGGGATCGGGACTCGGTACCGGAGATCGGGATCGGCCGATCCTTAAAATTAAAGGATCGGATCGGGAGCAAAAAAACGTGAACGGTCCACCCTTAGAAATAACCAGAGATGTGACCAAGTCCCTCTTTCAAGTCTCAAGTCCTTCTTGGGCGAGTCAAGTCAAGTCCCAAGTCAACTCCAAATCAAGTCATCATTAACATGCTGTCATTTTAGCTCCAGAATCTGATTTTAATAAAGTCAAAAGCAAGCAATTGTTTGGCTTTTATAATAGCATCGTTTGTTTTTGTTTTTTTGCTACTTTATTTAAACCAGATTCTGGGGCTAAAATGACAGCATGTTAATGATGACTTGACTTGGAGAGAAGGACATGAGACTTAAGACTTGAAAGAGGGACTTGGTCACATCTCTGGAAATAACTATTCTTTGATTAGCGATTAGTTGATTAATCGGTGACTATTCAATTATAAAAATAATCGGCAACAAATTTCATAATCGATAATCATAATAAGTAGCGGTGACATTGATCGACTTCCTGCCTCCTCGGGACCCTGTGAGGAGATGGGACTCTGGATTGGAGTCGAGTCAAGTCAAGTGGACTGTGTTCTGATACCTGTGTGTGTGTGTGTGTGTGTGTGTGTGTGTGTGTGTCTACAGAGCACCCTCGTACAGAGTTTGAGTGGGAAGACAGCTTCGCCCTGAAGATGTTCTTGTTTCAGTTCGTCAACCACAACAGCTCCACCGTCTATATTGCTTTCTTCCTGGGGAGGTCAGTCCTGGTTTGGCGTGTGTGTGTGTGTGTGTCTGTCCCTGCATATCTGTGTTTCACAAGATATAAGCAGATATGGGCAGAGTAGTGATAAAAATGATGTAAGTAAAAGTATTGTTATCTCAGCAAAATATTACTCAAGTCAAAGTAAAAAGTAGTCATCCAAATAGTTACTCAAGTAAAAGTGAAAAAGTACTCCTTCAGTAAAAAAAATCAATAGAAAAGTCATTTTCTTTTCGAAATGTAATTGATAGGCCCTTGTTGATTTGCAATTCCCAGAAAATTTCCCAGAATTTTTAAAATCGTAATCGCATGAGCATCATAGTTAACTCGTAATTAATCGCACATTTATCACACATTTTTGTCTATTCTAAATGTCCTTCATTTACTTTTTGTCCTATTTTTATTTCCCATTGTAAGGCTATTATCGACTTAGAATAAAAAGTCTAACGAGTAGCGAATTGCTGACATTTCAATAGTAGTGAGTAAAAAGTATTTTTTCACCTCAAATTTACTCGAGTAAAAGTAGAAAGTAACTTGTTGATGTACTCCAAAAATAAAAAAGTACCCCAAAAAATTGTAACGGAGTAAATGTAATGCGTTACTGCCCATCTCTGGATACATGACACAATATTTCTGGCTGAGAAATAGCCTCTATATTGCCATATCGCACACATTCAGTGTCCAACATTTCGCAGTCATTTTTGTTGCCAAATATTTCTCTCTTTAGTCATTCTGGATGTATGTTTTTGTTGTGCTGACGCCGCGCTTTTACTTCGCACTCCACAGGAACACTTTGATTAAAGAGGGGACGTTAATGTCAGTCAAAAAGTACGAAAATTCAGGAATTTTCCCGAAAATCGCTTCTCCACGAGAGCAAATCAGCCAGGCCACACCAGATTTCAGGACCCACTGAGGTGTTGGTCTGGAATGTGACCGTCGGGGGCCACGTTTGCTGGTCGCTGCTTGGTCACGCTCCGAGGGAGTGGCACAACGTGTCCGGCCAATCATAGGGGCTACAGCACAGCGTTGTGAATTAACGTGTTAATGGGGAGGGGTGTCACATGCGCAGGTGAGGGGGTGAGCACTGGCGTATCAAAATTGAGTGTTCAAAAATCAGCACCAAACCCCTTGTGGCCGCATTAAGAACAGTGGAGACACGTTCCTCTTTACTTGAACTAAACTTAACTGAGATGCACCGAACTGTGCTTTGAGTTTTCTTCTAGTGGCTTGTGATTGAGAAACATCTTTTATCGACTTTTATATTCTCAAGGTGCATAAGCAAGGTGAACAGCGATGAGCATGGTTCCAACCAGGGCTTTGAACCGGTTCAAGGAATGAAAACGAACACCAGAAACTTTTTGTATTCTCCAGGGAACAGAAACTAAACCGGGAACGTTATTATATTTCATGTTCTGGAACAGGAACACTTATTTAAAAATAATGATAATAACCGGTTAATACCGGTTTTATTTCGTTCCTCAACGTTGTCATTGAAACAGCGCGGTGCGGTCCTACCGCCCAGTGCCCCGCACGCCACCACCGGTCCGGTGTCCGCTGCTCCGCCAGTCTCTGCCGCCATCCGTCTGCCACAACTTGTGCCAGGCGGTGTTTCACCTGACAGGAACGAAATGAACCGTTCGGGGAACAATATTTTGTTGTTCAGGGACATCAATGTATTGGTGTAACTCCTAACTGGAAACGTTATAATTCTGTTTCTGGTTGGAACGAACCGTTTGGGAAAAAATATTGGTTCAAAGCTTCCACCCCAATACACACACACACAACATTTTAAAATGTCTTTTGTGTGTGTGTGTGTGTGTGTGTGTGTGTGCGTGTGTGTGTGTGTGTGTCTATTTGTATGAACAGGTTTGCAGGCCGGCCGGGAAAATACAACAAGTTGTTTGCTAGGTGGCGACTAGAGGAGGTGAGAATGACAGCTGAGGCTTATTTCGATTCAACTGAGATGGCAAATCCAGTTAGCCTGGCAAGCCAGACCCAATGCATCGTCCACGAATTGCATGAATTCGTGGACGATGCATTGGGTCTGGCTAGCCAGGCAAAAAAAACAGTTCCAGGACATAAGAGTCCTCCCATGTTTTGGTTCTACCTGTGCATTGCAAACAGGTGTTGTCACCGATTAGCAGAGATGGCAAGTAACAAAGTACATATACTTAAGTACTGTACTTAAGTCGAATTTTCAAGTATCTGTACTTTTAGAAGTACTTTTTGTCTGTGATTACTTTTTACTTCTACTCAGTAGATTTTTAACAAATATCTTTTTTCTGCAACGACATGGTAGGACCACATGTATAGCTTGAATGAGTCAGTAGGGGGCGGTACTTGGTAAGCACTGAGTACAGTAGTACTTAATAAGTTGTTTTCATTTAGTCTCTGGGTGTGGCCCTCACAAAAATGTGTTAAGGCAAATTTAGGTTTTGTACTTTGTATTTATACTTGCCAAAATACTTTTGAGTACAATTTAGAGCATGTGCTTTTTGCTTTCAAAAATACTTTTTGAGTACATTTCTCAGCCTGTACTTTTTACTTGAGTAGGTATTTTATCAAGTAGGTATTATCAGTACTTTGTAATCTTACTTGAGTTGTTTTTTTTTATAAATGTATTTTACTCTTAGTCAAGTAAGAAATCCCAGTACTTTTATGTGTCAAGAGTCGACATCTAATGGAAAGTCCCTAGTGTCCGTTGCTGCTGGGGTGAAGAAGATGCTGTGGTGAACAGTGCTCGAATTACAAATGTAACAGAGTTTAAATGTCCTAACTTTCCAGCTAACATGTACACAGTGAATGAACCGACAGTAATAGCCTGCACATCTAATTACCATAATTAATACACTTTATACTGTGCTGGTGGTTGTGGTGAGAGAGTAATGCTTCTCAAATGATATTGCTGTGTCCGAAATTGCTCCCTATCCCCCACATAGTGCACTATATGGGGTGCACGCCATTTTGAAGGGGTGTGCGAATTCTCTATGTACCCTATATAGTCCACTGAAAGTATCCCACAATGCACCGCAAAAAGTAGTGAGCATCGGATGTACCCCAGATGGAGCAATTTTAAAAATCACCTAAACTTAAATAAAGAATGGCACGGCGGGAGTAAATAGCGACGGACTGAGGCAAATCGTCAGAAATGTAAGTACCTCTGACTTTTGATTATGATTTCTGAATTTTATAATTATATTTTTAATAATTATATTTTATAATAATTTTGACGCCGCCAACTCTAGTGTCCGAAATCTCGGCCGTAGCTGTGTAGTGCACTATAAGTGAGTGCACTATATGGGGGGTAGGGAGTAGGGGTTAGGGAGCGATTCGGACACGGCCAAACTCAGCCCTCTTTTGCGTGATCTCATGGCTCCCATGATGCAATGTGCATTTTAACTTTATCTGTAGCAACCTCTAGTTTGTTTCACAACGGCCACACCCGCATCTGGGATTGTTGTATTTTAAGATTTCCCCTGGGGTGCCCAGCTAAGGCGACAAGCTTCGTGACTAGAGCCAGAGAGAGATAAAGAAACTCAAACCCCCACCGATGTAAGGGCCCTGGTTCTAAATCCCCGCGTCCGCCACGGCTGTTGGCACCCCAAGGTTAATGCTCGGGCCGACGACTGTCGGAATCAACACTCAAAAGTGTCGGAGGGGGGCCCCAAAAGTCCAGTTAAAGACAAGCTCTATGACATCACAACAGCTCTGCAACCTCTCTCCAACCTCTATGACACTCACACCATATTTCCATCAGTTTTTGCATCAAGTTGGAGTCCAAAATCCGAGGCCTAAAATCAATGTGTTCGCATCGTCAGTGTATTTTAAGGTTTCCCCTGGGGTGCCCAGCAAAAGCGACAAGCTTTGTGACTAGAGCCAGAGAGAGATAAAGAAACCAAGGCCCCACCGATGTAAAGGCCCTAGTTCTAAATCCCCGCGTCCGCCACGGCTGTTGACACCCCAAGGTTAATGCACGGGCCGACGACTGTCTGAATCAACACCCAAAAGTGTCGAAGGGGGGCCCCAGCAGTGTGTTTTTCGGTATACCGTCAACCTCTAAACTATAGTATTATCTACCTACAAATAATGTTTGTAGGTAGATTAAAAGACCCTTTAGAGGTCGAGATGGAATACATAAACAAAGTCTATCTAAGAACTGTCCATGGCTTCATCATCAGACACGTTACTCATCTCATTATTCAAGTCCACCGGGGCGGAATCAGGTTCCGGTGGAGGCTCCTGGTGGTCTTGCTGAGCCAGCAGTGTGTTTTTCGGTATATCGTCAACCTCTAAACTATAGTATTGTCTCCGGTCCAGTGTCACACCAGCGGCTGCCTGATCGACCTGTGCCTCCAGATGGCTGTCATTATGTTATTCAAGCAGATCTGGAATAACGTTGTGGAACTGGGCGTACCGTGAGTCAGTCTCATTCACTCTTACTCTGCTGTGTTCACTTATAGGTCTGCCAAGTGTTCTTTAGATCACCTTAACCTTTTCCACCCCAATTTCACGATGCAACGATTAATCAAGTAATTGGTGAGTAATCGATTATAAAATTAATCAACAACTAATCTAATAATCAATAATCGTCAAAGAATTTAATCATTGTTATTGTCAGCAGTTTTATTCTGATGTTTACCCCATTTATCCACACAAATGTGATATTAATTCATAATTTCCAAAAATATGAAACATTAAATGTACATAAATGATAAAACATATAAATATAAAGAAAACCGTGACAATATTAAGGTAGAAATTACATGTAATGAGTTTGTGTCAGAGAATTTTTATAGGATTCATTTTTCATTTTTATAGGATTTTTTGATTAAGAAGAAAAAAAATTGAAAAAAAAGAATGAATTTCTTGTAATTTTTGCTCACTGTGGGAATTTGGGGTATTTTTAAAGGAAAAAGTAATCCAACCAATTAGTCGACTAATTGGTTTAATAATCGGCAACTAATCGACTATTGAAATAATCGTTAGTTACATCCCTACCCCACTTCCACTTTTCACAGGCCAAAGTAAGCTGTGCACCCCTCCAGTTTAATAAGTGTTATATATCACATACAGACACTGAATCACAATAACCTATGACCCCGACTGGGTCATAGGTTAGCGCCTTCCATACCAGCCACCGCCATTGGTGCGTGGATGTGTACATAATTTCCCATCTGGGATTACTTGTAGGGCTGTACAATTTTGCCAAAAAATAAAATCCCGATTTGTATTTTTTAAATCTCAATTTTCGATTTGTTTCCGATTTCTTGAAGAAAAAGGACAAAATATATCATAACTAGAAGTTTCATATTTCAAACTTTGCAAATGGTGTCATTTTTGTAATTCAGTAGAGACAACTCACCCTTTGGTTTAGGATTAATACAATTATCAATTCATATACATTTTATTTACCCACTTGAAGCCAGACCAGCAAAATCATTATTATCAATGTTAAAAAGGAAATCCGTAGAGGTCCGCGTTGGCCGAGTGGTTATGGACCCCGCACCTAACGCGACCGCATTCATGTTAGTGGCGCTGTTTCTACCGCAGCGTCCGCAGTGTTCGACTACGCTCGTAGACTTGTCTGCAATGTCTACCCGATCTCTTCAACCCAGTTCCCGACTAATCCTATCCAATAAACATGGAAAAATGGCGCTGACGCCGGAAAAAATAAAAGGAAATACGTTTTGACGATTTCACTTTTTCAAAAATCCTCTGAGCTAAGTAATCCGATTTCGATTTCAAATCGAACAGCCACGGCCCTAATTACTAGTATTGAAAATAATATTAAAAAATCCTTCTGTAACTGAAGAATGCTAATTTTGAGCGATGCTAATTTTGCCAGCATACCCCCTGTCACTACTAGATTGGTGAGGAACTGGTGGGCGCGTCGCCAGTTGCGGGAGCAAGGCAGAGACATAGAGGGACCGACTGACGACCTCCCTCAGTGGGACAAAGACTGGAACCTCCAGCCCATGAGACCCCACGGACTGGTGGACGAGTACCTCGAGATGGGTGAGTAGCACATTACAACATGTGCTGTTGTGGTCTTGAGATGTTAAATAGCATCTCTCCAAGACCTAGTGGCTCAAATCCCCAAGTCTCACCGGGATGAGACTTGGGAGACACAAGGGTCCGGTGATGCACGCCGGGGGTCTGAAGAGCCCCTCCAGAAGGCAGAAACGTTTCTTCCCATGCACAGTGATGCTGCTGAACTCAGGGGGTGCTGGACAGTAGCAGTCATTGTAGTAAAATCATGTGACTTTTCACACACTATAAATGTTTTTTTTTATATTTTACAGATTTCACTGCACTAGTGTTACGCCAATGCCACTTTATAACTGACTGTGTGTGTACATGGCTGTACATGCATAGCTATTTATAACTGTATGTCTATGAGAATATTTATCCGAGCCAATGTAAAATTCCATGTGTGTGTAGTGCTGATTGCATATGCTGAGAGATGGCAAGTAACGCTAGGTTTCCACAGCAGACTTTTTTTTTTCCCGCCCGTCACCCGCAGCGCCGTCCGAACTCAAAAAACAAAAGTGTTGTCACCGTCGTGGTATGCTCCACATCAGTGAACGCCGGACGGACTCCGCGCGGGACATTCCTGCACGGGCCAGAAAATCATTTTTTTGATTTTTCCCGCGGGTCCGTGAATTCAGTGATTGACAGCAGCGCTGAGCAATCAGCAGACTGTGCGCTCCAGCTCATCAAAAGACAAATGAAATTGTGTTGTATGTGTTTTTTTTTACTGGAGCGTCCTCCTGTGTGTGCGTTTTGTGTGTGTGTACTCCCCTCCCACGACTCCCTGGCACGCACGCACACACACAAACACGCACACAGGCACAGACGATCTGCGCCGAACGTCCGCTTCAAACTTGTGGTTGAATGTTATTTCGGTAGAGATGTAGAATTGTTTACAACTATCATGCATGGTTTTTGCGCAATGCTCTAACATGTGCAAAGGTCAAGATGTGAAGTTGCGTCTGCAATAGATAATTGCGCACGTACCTATTTTTTTCTACTTTCACTACTTCTTGTATGCAAGGTCTTTGCGAAAGGCACAGGACCATGTGCAACTTTGCGGCGAGATTTGCGGCAGAAACTGTTTTGGGAGCATGTGCTTGGGTCCCCACCGTTTTGTAACACATTTTATTTAAAATAAAAAGATGAAAACGAAAACTCAACCTTTCAATGTATAAATGTCTTCCAGACAGTGTGTGTGATCCAGCAAAACCACCCCAAGTGCCATGGCGCAAATGGCCTGGTCAAAAAACAAGCAGGGGGAAAGATGAAAAAAACGAGAAAAAGGCATTTCAACAAAAGGCGCGTGCAATACCAAGTTCGTCCACCAGAGCGCCGCATTCCGTAGTGGTCTACTGTGGAAACTGCTGTTTTTTTCCCGCACAGAGTCCGGACGGCGCTGCGGTTGACGGACGGGAGAAAAACAACTCTGTTGTGGAAACCTAGCGTTACGAAGTACAAATACTTAAGGACTGTACTTAAGTAGTTTTTTCATGTATCTACTTTTTCCCCTGATGACCTTTTACTTGTACTGAGTAGATGATTTTTAACAACAATATCTGTACTTCTACTCCTTACTTTTCCCAAAACAGGCTTGTTACTTTTTTGCGCCGATGTTAGGTGGTAGAGGTATGTATAGTGTGAATGAGCCAGTAGGGGGCGGTAATGCCAGCAGACGTTAATTTCAATGTTCAGCAGCCGCATTTATGAACCTTTAGTGAAGTAAGTAAGGCGAGGTTTTTAACAATTTATTCAAACATTAAAATATTGTAAAACTGGCATTGAAAACTGCTATTTATAAACTATTACATTTTTTACTTTGTAGTTTATACTTTCAAAAATACTTTAGAGTAAATTTTTGAACCTCTACTTTTTACTTTCAAAATACTTTTTTTGTTTTAAAGTTTTTTTTTCCAGCGTCAGCACCGTTTTTTCATCTTTATTGGATAGGATTAGTCGGAAACTGGGTTGAAGAGATCGGGGGTAGACATTGCAGACAAGTCGACGAGCGTAGCCGAACTCGCGACACTGCGGACGCTTCAGTAGACACAGCGCCACTAACGCGTTAGTTGCGGTGTCCAAAAAAAATACTTTTTGAGTATGTTTCTGAGTGCGTACTTTTCACTCGAGTAGACCTTTGGATCCGTACTTTGTAGTCGTAATCGAGTTGTTGTTTTTTTTCCACAAATGTATTTTACTCTCACTTAAGTAAGAAATTGGGTGATTTTGCCAACTCTGTATATGCTACATAGCAAGTAAAGCTGATTCTGATTATGCCTTCCCCTCTCTCTGTCTCTCTCTCTAGTTCTCCAGTTTGGCTTCGTCACTATCTTCGTGGCAGCGTTCCCTCTGGCTCCCCTGTTTGCTCTCCTGAACAACATCGTTGAGATCCGTCTCGACGCCTACAAATTCGTCACCCAGTGGCGTCGCCCAATGCCTGCCCGGGCCACCGACATCGGTAGGCACCTGAACAACTGGCTGTGTCCGAAATCGCCCCCTAACCCCCATATAGGGCACTATATGGGGCGCACGCCATTTTGTAGGGGTGTCCGAATTCTCCATGTGCCCCATATAGGGCACTGAAAGTATCCCACAATGCACCGCGAAATGTAGTGAGCATCGGGTGTACCCTAGACAGAGAAATATAACCCATAATGCATTGCGAGACGCATTACACTAATTAAAATGTAGAAAGAGACGACGCGCGCTCCAAAACAAAAACAATGGAGGACGCCGACAGGACGCAGCAGCAACCGACGGCGGCAAATAATTACAAACGTGAGTACAATTGATTTTCTGTGATAAAGTATACATTTATTATAAAAAAAAAGCATGCGAATGCTACGGCCAATGCCGACAGGCAATGACGTCACTATGCGACAGCGGTGACGTAAGTTAACAGTGCCAATTCTAGTGTCCGAAATCTCGTCACTGAGATTGAGTGGACTATATAGTCAGTGCCCTATCTAGGGGCTAGGGAGCGATTTCGGACACGGCC
>OMKY01221133.1:0-25009 GCA_900302395.1 Bregmaceros cantori
GTGTGTGTGTGTGTGTGTCACAGCACTTCTGCATGTTCCTGAACGTGGCGACACAAACTCGTTTATAGAAACACATCATTAAATGTGCCTGTGTGGGCGTTTCTGCATACATTGCTGTATTACTGTGGCAGTGTGCAATTATGAGTTTGCTTATTAGCCTGCACATCTGTTTGGCTGTGTGTGTATGTGTGGTTGAGTGTGATAATATGTTGTACTGCATGCTCTTAGCCTGCGTAACACAATGAAAGCTTTGCTTCATCAAAATCTACTTTCTACTTGGATGACGCCCAAACACATGCACAAGGGCCACGCAGGTTTGTGTGTGGGTGTGCCTCTGTGTTTAACGAAGGCTGCCAGAGCAGTTACATTGAAGTCACAATACCACGGCACTGAGCGCAATTATTACCATTCCTGAGACTGTACAAGTGAGGAAAAGATCTGCGGGAATGGAGCAGGTGAGCGAGAGAGATATTCATTAAATTGGTGAATAGATAGGGAACTATAGGTGACTACAAGAAGTCAACGAATGTTCGACTGCTGTCGCAAGCGGAAATTAATGGGGAGTCCACTTGATCGTTCACGGTCTACGTGATGTTTGATTAAAAAACAAATTATTATTTTGTGTTTTTTTTTGTTTTAGCTATTATTATTGATAGACATAATGGACATACCATTGGCCAACTAACGGAGAGTTGTTATTAGCAGCATTAAGCAATGAGTAAAGACAAGAATAATGTGTAATGTGCCGTGTGTGCTACGCCCACAATAAAAAAAAAGTATACAGAGTGGATTGCCATTATTTGGGCCACTGCCTAATGTGGGACAGCTAAGCTCCAGTGGTCCCTAATCTAATGAATGTCATTGAAACTATGGTAAAAGCAAAGAATGGCAATGTGTCGAGCATGCAGTTCCACTGTTCAACACTAAATTTCAATACAGCACATCAAGCAACTCACTGTCTCACAATAGGAAGCTGCAAAAAATGGCCCACATTAGGGCAATCCAACCTACCTACAACGTCTGTTTTTGCGTCAGACACCTGTGACGGCTTGCCGCATCTTGTTTTGTCATGAACCGATCGGAGCATCCATCGCGGTCAGTACCCAAAAGGTATTTTCTTCTGTGGTCGAAGTAAAGGGGTGGCTACTCAGCCAACCCAATAAGGCCAGCTTAGTCATAGTTCCTGGCAAATACGTCACTGCGTTGTTTCCCCAAAAGATGAATTGGTAGCACTTCATAATAAGTGTCCGCAGTTAAACATTAGTTAAGCATTAGTTAACCATAATTTCAACCTTAGTTAACCCTTAGTTAAGCATTACATATGAATTATTTCGCATTAGTTAATCATTGACTAATGACTCCTACAATGACCTCTTGTTTGTTATGAATTTCGGTGCTAGTTGTTTTACAACAGAACATGCAAGATAGGAGTAGGTAGTGTGGATGCATGTTAACGGTGCGTGCTTGGTGTTACTGGATACAATGCCAACTGGGCAATAAGCCCAGAGAGAGTGTTGCGGGACTCTCATAATACGCCAGAGATACTGGCTGAATAATCGTGAGTAGGAATTGGACTCACAAGGAATTTAGCTCTAAACAGACAAGCGGAAGATGCGACTGCGTGCATACCAGCTAGCCTCATATTCACAGATGGAATTCGTACGAGTAGAAATGGCTCGAGACGGCCACAACTCGACGAGTGGGATAATCACAGGTAGCTGGCCCCTATCCAATAAAGTATTGGATAGGAGACTATGGAATGTTTTGAGTCGCATGCTATGGGTTGCCTATTAGAGGAGCCACGTACGAACAGGCGGGAGTGGGAGATCATATTACCACATAAACTCCCGCCTGCCGGCCGAAACCCATTACCGCATGGGGTAGAGGCGGAGTATTTAACTAGAGATAAGTAAACCAATACTCAGCCTCTTGGTATCCAAGACAATGCCAGCAGAAAGAACGGAAGGACGACTGCTGGCTAAATAGTGGAAGTCATGGGTGCTACTGGTTTAGCATTAGCAATACTTCTTCGTGACTTCCGCCCGGGACGGCGCCCAGCGCCTTAAGGACCTAACGCCCTCTAGCCTCAAGTCTCAGCCAGTAGAGTGTGGCGCCGAAGCGCCACCGTAACAGGTCTTTTGCTAAAGATCTGCATGAAAGAGTGATGTTGTAATGTGCATGTTTATATTACTGGGTGAATGGATTTGCCCAAAATATATTTAGCTTAGTTTCCACAATAGTTGTTTAGTTTTTTTTTTTTTAGTTTTTTTTTTGGACGCAAGTGTTATGAATTCCTAGAGGAAATTTAATTAGAACCCAAGCAAAACAAGGATAAGAGTTGGGTTCCACTAGGGCAACCCATCTATTTACATACAATAATCAAAAGGAACAAGAAAATAAAAATAATAAACAAAGTCAGAGGGCGTATTCAATTTAACCGAGATGGAACTCGTTTCCGAGTGGTCCCGGTTGGTATGAATGCACCAAGCGGGTCCGAGTCCGCGCTAAATCATCCGAGACGAGCCCTGCTCATCGAGGTGGTCCAAGCCCGGGATTGAACTCGCGATTAACGCACTGTGACGCAGAACAGCGCAATCTGAATGTGATCGCGCCGAGGCCCCTTTTCACACGGAATGCATGCCCGTGCCGCCCAGCGAGTGTGCCCGCGCGACCTCCCCTCGGGTATGTGAAGTGTGAACATATTAAGGCAACAATCAAGTGTGTGTGTGTGTGTGTGTGTGTGCGTGTGTGTGTGAGCCCTATGCACGAGCCCATGCTGTGAGCGCGCCAACTCCCCTCTCAACCTCCCTCTCTCTGTCATTAATATTCAATTATTATTATCATAATCAATATGTTATTAGGGTACTTTCTCTTCCTCTTCTTTTCGATATTTTAACTGTGGTCCGGAGCGAACGCGCAGCACGTACGCGGGCTCACGCGCACACACGCACACACTGAAAAGCTGCGCCGAAAGGCTACTCTAGTTACGTTACCTTCTCCCGCTTCGTGAGTGGCTAATATTCATCCAATCAGCGAGGGACAGCAGAAAACACGTGTAGTTGTTGACGAATTTATCTCGGGTCTTAAACGCCGTTTGAATGCTACTGCGACCAATCAACCCGCGCCACCCACACGGGTTGATTGAAAGAACCCGCGCTCCATCCAGGAACCAACCCGCGACAAATTCAAAATGCGGTTTGAATACACCCAGAGAGTCTCAATGAAGCTGACGCCTTCAGACTCCGGTGAGAGCTCATGCAAACGTTCCTAATCACTGTTGCTGATGACGGACCCGGCTTTGGGTTTGCCGGAGAGGAGAGGTCTGGAAACAGATGAAGGAGGTGATTAATCCACAGCACCGAGAACTGTCAACTTATCTACACTATAGTTTGTGTAGTTGTCTTAATTAATTATTATTAATAATTAACTATGCTCTTCACATAATCTGTCTCAGGGGAAGAAACAAACATAACATGCCCCTCCAGGGTAACATACCTGGTAAGGGATTATGCCGCCGCGTCGTCCGAACGCCAACACAGTCCTTTTGAAGGGAGCGGGAGCCAATCCGTGTGCTGCTGCGCCGATCTCGAACAGCTGGCGCTGATGGTGAGCGGTCCGTGGACGATCTGCGCGGAGATGTGCCGTCCGCGGACGACCGGCTCACAACAGCAAGCTCCGTTTGTCATTCTTTATTGAGAGAGATAGTGACTGGGATGAAAAGTCGGGGGGAGACATTGCAGAAAAGCAGGATAGGGGATTTGAACCTGTGGCAATGCTCGACCTATGGTCTGAGGGACATGCTCTCATGCTCTCGGCCACCGCACGCCCCCAATAGTTGTTTACTTTTAATATAAACTATATGAATTTCAGGAGGTGGCCCTGTGGTGTAGCGCTTAAAGATGCTACTCCTAAGCAGCCTCACGTTGCTGTGGCTTAACACTACATCGCTGTGAGATTGCTTCCATGTCTGTTAGTCCCCGCTCTCACAAACCCCTCTTTCACACTAACGCTAACAAATAACTAACAAAAAGCACATACGTTTCTTTCACATTAAGCATAAAATCTTTCTCAATGGCTAACTCTTTTCTTTTGTGTGTTAACACACAAAATATTGAATGCCAGCCCTCTATAAGAGATATATTTTACTGAGACATGTCAAGATTCAAGATTTGCTTGATATTTTATTATATCTGCAAGGCCACATTGAACAATATTGATTTGTATTGCTGTTTCTAATTAATAGAAGCAAATTCATTTTTGTTTCCTTTTTTATTTATTTGTAGATGCGTAATACCGCTCAGCTTTCCTGCCGAGTAACTGCATTTTATTTGTTGAAGATATCTAGTATAGGAATATATTTCCTGCATAGACAAATTATCTTTTCTATAGCAGCTCCGATGTGATTCAGAGTTCTCCTTGACATTATATTAATATAGTTGCAGTTAAACAATGAGATGCTCGCCGTTGCAGTCTCTGCACATAAATGGGTGTCCTTCGCTGGCACAGGAAGGATATTTGCTTACCTGTCACCCAAGCCACTGGCTTCTAGGACTGACAGATGGCCATTGGACCAAGACGTCCGCATGTTGAAGCTCTCATTTTGAAAGAATTGTGTGCATGTGTGTGTAGCTTCACACTCCTCAATAGCGCTTGGAAAACGGTCATTTCACAATGACATAAAAGAAAACGGAAGCCTGTTGTTTCTCTAAACTGTCCATGCTAGATGACAAAAGAGGGGAATGAAGAAAACGCAAAGACGCACACACACGTACCAATGACAAAGTTGTTGACATTCATACATATTTGCACACCAATTGCACAAATTGTTATGGATACGCACATAGTAAGGCAGACATATAAATGCGTACTCACTCACCCATAGATGCATACATGGACATAACACAACAATATTCAATGCACAGTTTAGACTATTTCATATGTGCGAGGATGCCAGTGATCTCTGATATATGAAAGTCCTTGTGGAGGTACTTGGCTAGTACTCCTCTATCCTATTTGAAACCAGCGCTAACCGGTTTGCCCGAGCCACCACTGAACATTTTCTGACATCAATTGTATGTTTTTAGAGGAGTGTTTCGGCACCTAGATACTGTTGAGTATCAAACATAGATGGAAAAAGTACCCAGAATTCTTACATTTGCAGAAAAACAACTTGACCAAGATTACAAATAGCTGATCCAAAAATCTACTTAAAGGCAGGGTGACATGCTGAATATGGAATTGTCAAATTTATGATATTTTGCCTCTAAATAAATAAAAAACATTTTAGAACGGTGCAAAATCTCCCAAAAAATTGTAATAGTCATGTTTGGAGCTAAAATAAAGAGAAACAATGAATTAACAAAATAATCGAATGTATTAGGTTGAAACTGCATTTTTTTTTAAACGAAGAAGAGCTTCAACGTGCAGTCCGAAAACAGACCTGCCCCCTATCACCACCACCACCAGCGCCTATGAATTAGAGGGGCTGAGGAGCAGAGATGGACTGTTTTACTTTTGGAGTACATTTCGCTACTCGTTACATTAACTTGGCTTTAGCGACACCCGTTGGGAACTGTTGGCTTATATGTTGATGTCATATCTCTCTCTCTCTCTCTCTCTCTCTCTCCTTGGATATAACGGCGGGCGGCTCCCTGGGTCTGGGTGATGTTTGAGAGCAGAGTAGCGAACGGTGTGGACCTCGATTGGTGGAGCGGTTAAAGCCGCTGCACAGAGACACACGCGCACACACATTCACATTCACACACTTTCGACTTAACTACCCAATGTCCACCCCCGATCTCTTCAACACCCCCACCCTTCACCCCGCACACACACAGACACACACACACACAGCGCCCGGTATGCAGGCGCGATGCAGACAAAAAGATACATTTTTAAATTTCACGGTCAAAGCTGTAATTCTGTAATTCGAGATAGAGATAGACACACGCAAAGTTGCGCGCGCACACTGTTCCAAACACCCACGGAGGGGGAGGAGAACTGGCTGTCAGGCACCGTCGCGAATCCGATTTGCGAATGGAGTCTAGCGAGCCGCCGCGGAGGCAATCGAGCAAATGTTGCGTGTCTCTCTCTCTCTCTCTCTGACTCGTGACGCCCAGGCCTCGCATCGGACACGGGAGGGGGGGTGGCGACTTCTCCCGCGCTAAAATGTTCGAAACGTTTTCTTTCGTGTGTAACACACAGACACTGGTGCATTTCAATGGCAATATGGGAGGACCGCAACACGCAGACAAAACGCCCGAACGGGCGCTTTGTCGTGTAATAGTTATACACAAACACAAAAATGTGCACGGACATACGTGCGCGTGTACTATTTAAAGGTTATGTGGCATGTAAATACACCCAACATGCAATATCATCGACTTTTGGTCATTAATTGAAATACTGCAGTTCCACACGTATACTGTAGGGGGCGGTAAAGGTTTGTTTTGAATTTTGTGTATGGTGTGACGTCACACCATCCACAATTTCAAAAGAACCGAAATCTGGGAGGACCTCAAAATGCCCACTTTAGGCAATGAACACTTTTAAAACTTGATTTTTCATGTCACCCTGCCTTTAAGTCAAAGTAACAAGAACTGAAAGTATTTTCAAAAGTTAGAAAATATTACAAAAAATAGCCCTTCATGCCAGGAAATAATAATTTCTCAGCTTGTCATGTTAGTGTATACATATTGTACAAAATTTCACACGTATGCAGTGGTGTTTTCATTATGCTGCATTACCTAATGTTAATAGTTATTGTAGATTGGTGTTGTTGCATAAAACAAAATATAGAGTAGATTTATATAGTCTATGAAAAGTAACAAATCTGTTTTGGAAAGTAATGAGTACAAAGTACTGAGTATGTTAAGTTAAGCGTCTTCAGAGAAATAAATACTTCTAAAAGTACTAGTTACTTGAAAAATCTACTTAAGTACATTACTTGAGTTTTTGTACTTTGTTAATTGCCATCTCTGGTATCGGAACAAAAATCCTTATAATTCTTCAGATTGAAATGTGAGACAGTGAAGTTAAGGTCAAATCAAATTTTGGCTCATACGTGAAGTATGATTGTAACTGTATCCAATAAGCCCACTATATTTTGCTCTATAACCCGTAATACTTTTTAGAAGTTGATCCACTATCCTTTACAATTGGTTACCCGATTTATTCGTCGTTCATCCTTGTGATGAATAGGTTTAAGGGAGCATGATAATGTGAATGTGATAATTAAACTTAACGAAAATGTGGAGTGTTATGGAACAAAGTAACTGATACGTGACTATGTTTTTATGTACGTTTTTTTCCCCCACAAAACTCTTAACAAAAAAACAGACTACAAAACACAATCACAAAACCAACAAACCAAACAACAATACAAACAATACAACAAATCAAAAACACACTAAACACCCTCACCGGACATTTCAGTCTAAATGTTTTTTTCAGTTCCTCAGCAGCTGAGAGTTTTTATGTACGTTTTTTTAGGTAAGTAACTTCAATCAGGTTATGCTTTGGGGTGAGTGATGTATTTGAATATATAAAAAAGGGGAAATCATAGTAATTAAATAACTGACACTTTTGATCAAAGTCCATGATGATCACGATTTGTTTCCAAAGTAGATGCATAGAGCTGAGATAAGTGTACACTCAGCATCATGGTTCAACACAATTCAAACTCACACACTCTGGGGCAAAACCTGAGGTGACGGGGTGGATCCACCATACAGGTTGTATATTTCAAACTAGCTGACTTGTCAGACACACTTTGTCAGGCTGAAGAACTGTGTGTCTGGAACACTTCGGATCTGCTGACAAGGCGTCCACGACGTTTATTAGGAATGAACAACAGGGTGAATACAGGGGAGCTTGCAGGAAACCTATTCCTATCCCCTCTCAACTCTGTGTTATTGACTCATGTCACGTACTTAGGTCATAATCTGACATGCTGGATGAGTTGTATGTGTGGAGCATGTATTGTTGTGATAAGAAATGTACTTATCGTTTAGAAAAAATGGGTGCAGTACCTGTCTGTCTGCCAGAGGGCGCGATGCGTCGCCTCTGGGTCCCAATACTGCCACCTAGCTGCCTCCGTCGGCACTGCACCCGCAGATTTTTTCAGAAATCACAAAAAACAGAAAGGGAGTGACCACAGTACTTAAAGTACATGCAGTACTTGCAGTCCATCAAATAATCGACTGCACTGAATTACTTATTATTAAGAAGGCCAATGGCCACAGGGACCCAGGACTTTTAAAATTTGTCCTACATCTTTGCACATAAAATCTGCGACCCGAAGGGAACAAGCTAAATTTGTTTGCCAGAGGATGGCTAGGGTCCGACAGGACAAGTTTACCTTTGGCAGCAGAGAAATGTCTGTCAGGGGGGTGCCAACAAGTTTACCGCACACTTTAACTATCCCTTGGAGTCTGTTACAATCTTTTAATGTGATAGACCCATACCAGCAGATAAAAGCATAAGTGAGTCAATAAAACATAAACTTGGTCTCTATGTTTATGTTCCAGAGCTTCCGAAGGCAGCACATGCGCTGGTTGGCTTTTTTGCACACAACATCCACCTGATGCTCAAAGGACAACTTGTCATCAATTACTATCCCCAGGTATTTGTACCGCTATGTGTATTGTACAAGTATTGTATATGTACAAGGAGTTCTACGGGTCTTGAAAAAAACACTCACATGTTGAAAAAACCCTGGCACTGGGACGTGCCGAATTTGAAAAGGGCTGGCACTGGATGAGTTAAAAAGGAATTTATTTTCAGAACTGGCTGACACTTCTCAGTCCGGCCTGCTCCGCCAGTTTGTATTCGCACTAGCCAAAAAGGTTTAGCCCAAATCAAACAGGCAGGCGTGAAAACGGCCTAGGGTGCCTGGCATGGTAAATGCTTGAAATAGTATCAGTTTGTACACAGGCATTGCTCGGAATCATTGAGCCCTATATAACACACAATTTTAATTGGACACATGTTACAAATGACATCGCTTTCGCACCCATTTCTCTCGAGTAATCCTTCATGTGAATTTTATGCAAACATTTCCATTTTTAACACACATGGCTTAGCGTGTGTGAAGAGACCATCTTCCATACGTACCTGAAACAAATGCAAGCCATGCGGAATGTGCAATTTGATACAGGGAGGCACCCAGGCAGATTTACAAATGCGTACCTCCAGCACAAGCGCCTACGTGTGTGATCTGGTGATGGAAATTTCATCTCTTTCGAACGATCGGGCCCAGCTTCTTACACTATATAGTTTGGCTGTAGTTCATAAACCATCAGAGTCCTAGGTTTATTGGTGATGTTTTATTTAACTTTTGTTTAACTTTTATTCAAATATTTCTTGTAGCAAGTAATGTGTAATAGAGGGAGATCAATTTGTAACATTTAGAGTGGGGTGCTAAGTTAGCATTACTGTTGTGGATTCTAATGGTGGTGGTGCGAAAAGGACTTTGTGGCACCGGATAAGTGAACAACTGATGCACAACCGGAAACCCTGACAAAGGATATGTTGGTTTTGTGGATTTCACAATATTCAGTTTCTGTTCTGGAACAGTTGAAGATTTTTTTTTCTTTTCGTTTCTGCTCCTCGTAAATTTCTGTAAAATTCTGTTCGTTTTCGGTTTTAGTTCCTTGAACTGGTTCGGAGCCCTGACTGCATGAAGCAGTCCCCTATTATGTTATGTGTATGTATTAATTTCTTTTACAAGGAATTACATATGCTCTTCTATATACATGTTCGAAATAAATCTTGAGTCTCATCTCTTGTCTGCATTGAGGCAGAGAAGATGGCACATTCGTCGGCCGTGCCAATGTAGCGGTTCTATATGATGGATGGTGTCCACGATAATGTCTTGTTTGTTGATCAGATCAATCAACGGCAGGAGAATTTAATAACCCCCAGCGCTGAGTGAGAGACAGCACTGACAGGGGGGAAATGTAGCATGAAACGTGGGGATCGGTCTGTGGTGGCGTGCCACTTCTCGTTCTGCATCGCCGTCTCTCCCCACCGCCTCTTCTCCTTCCATCTTTCTTTATTCCCTCCTGCACCACAACATTCGCTGTGTCTCAAATGGCTCACTGGTGCACTATGTGACACTATATTCACTATTCTACTTCTTACTTCTTTTGAACATGTCTTGACTTACAGATATACTTTGGCTATTTTATTTTGCTTTGTTTGGTTGATTTGCCTTGTGTTTTTCTGGAATTGCGATACCTTTTCATTAGTCTGTAATTTGATTTGACAAGGGCACACGTCATGCTACAACACTCACGCGGACACAGTGCACCGAAAAGTCAAATATTGGGCACTACATTTCAGAGCACTGTTGCATTTGAAACACAACAATATATGATAAGATAATCATGTGTTGTCTCTTCTGGAGAGAAATTCTGAGTGGACATGAGATAATGTGATTCATAATTATCCACAGATCAAGCGCAACAGAAACAACAATGACATAAACATATAAAATCAATGATGCAATGTTAAACAATCATTGTCGTTAGGTATAGCCTTGAGGCACGGGTCAGAGACTATAACATAACATAACGAAAAGTCTACCTAGCATTTAGTTTAGTTTGAACCTATTTGTTTTGCAGTTTGTGAATCTATATCTTCTTCTGAGGATGGACGTAAACATTTGAAACCCATTGTTTCCAGAAGACACATAACTAGTGATAGGTGGCAGCACATTGTAATCACACTCTGCCGTGTTGGAATCTCACTCCTATTTTCTCCACCTTTCCTTGTTTTAATTAAACTACCGTCGAGTTTTCACAAATTATGGACCACAGGGAGTGCTTTTTACGTCCGCAAAGCCCAGCAAGTGCAAATGTGTTTTTTTTTGCGTTTGAAAGATTGTTTTCAATCACTACCATTGTATTGTAATTGTATTTTCACTGCCGTGAGAGTTACAAAATGCAAAAGCGGAAAGAAATGCATTCATTTATTTTGAAGAATTATATGAATGTATTCCGTTAACGTTATAGGGATGCTATACCTAGCTAGGCGTATGTAGCAATTACTGGTGTGCTACACAAGAATTTACACTTAATCTGGGTGTAGGTAGTTCATACATACATACATACATACATACATACACACACACACACACACACACACACACACACACACTATTCGTTTTTCAAAGAAATTAGGAAAATCATTCCCATTGTTTAAAGATTACATAGTGCAGGCTGCCAACGAATAATGCCTATCAACTTCATGACATATATTACTGATAACAATTATATGAATAACACACATACACACACACACACACACATCTGACAAAAGAACATTCTGGCATTTATGATACGTCTTAACCCAGGCACCGGTGGCTAACCATTTTCTCATTTTACCGACAACATTATTGTTGGGGGACGAGGGAGGGTGGCTAACGATGGCATGCATCGTGTGATGGGACCGAAATATGGCAATATCTTAGCTTCTAAGCATCATAGACAAATGATTTTGGTTTCTAAACATATATTCTTGAGGCAGACATCCTGTGGAATAATGTATAAGGTATTAAAAAATAAAGATTGGTGGCCATCTTGGATTTTAAAATGGCCACCCTCTAAAATCTGTGTTTTGACAAATCCTTGGCTTCCAAGTGAATTGGGAGGTCAGTTTTGCTGTCAAAATACATGTTTTCTGGGTAAAAGAATGTGTTTGAGCTAATTAAAATTTCACTAGATGAGCAGTAATCTTGGATTTCAAAATGGCTGCAAAAAGTTAATGTTTTGCCAATATCTCGGCATATTTTAGTTTTTTTCTGAAATACAGCAATATCTCTGCTTCTAAACATCATACACACATGACTTTGGTGTCTAAACATAAATCTCTAATGTCCAGGAATTCAATGCAATAACTTTGTTATTATAATGCAATGCAGCATAGTGCGTGTGTGGGCCATTCTGGCATAATTGATCTCATAATGGTGACCTTGCAGTGGGGAGCTACCAGTCGGTTTGACAACAGCTGGTAGCTGCGGAGCTTGATTCAGACATGCGTCGGCCTGTGCAGTTACTCTGTTGTACTAAAACAGCCCCGACGGACGCGGGGACCGAACTGGGCTTTGTCTCAGTTTCCTGATCTCTCTCGGGCTCTAGCCGGGAAGCTTGTCGCTTTTGATGGGTACACCAGGGGAAATCTTGAAATGAATCAATACAAGATATCCCAAATAAGGGGGAAAAAACATCTTTACTTGGAAAAAAAAACAAAGAGGGTATGGAACATGCAGTTATGCTGTTATTATAAGATATGATATAATAAATAGTCAGAGTAAATAGTAATCTCTGCTCTATTATCTCTGTAAATAGAGCAGAGAACATTAAGCATCATTATCATCTCATTTGTGATTGTCATAATGCGTGTCAGCATCATTTTTGCTCTACGTTTTCTCATTGCAAAGACATAAGTCGGTGCAAGTGAGAACAGCGATTCGAAGAACAGTTTGTACGCTGATCCTCTCCACCATTGCCCCAGGTGCTGGTGCTGGAGCTGTCCACCATCGCTGTCCCTGTGGTAGCCATTCTCTAGTGGGTCCAACAGGTCCTGCTGGGGAACTGCAGCCTAGCCCCATACTCTAGCTTGAACAAGATGTGCTGTTTGAGGGTTCCCAAGGTAGGGGTAGCTTCTCACTTTATGCCATGTATTTGCAGAACAGATGCCAATGCAGCACTGGAATGCTTTAGAGCTGGATGCAGTACAGACAAATTAGGCCAAGGTTAACAGTGAGTCCTCACTCATATCCATGTCATCAGAGTCTGCACAGAAAAAACACTAAAATTCATAAGAAACTCGACTATTATCAGGCTTATTTTGTCCACTGCTGCTTTGACCTCAGTGGTGTCTGGCAATAACAGAAGGTGTGATATGCAACAACAGAAGGTGTGATTTGTTGAAATATTGAACATAGTGTGCAAATCTGCCACCTATGTGTCATCAAAGAGGAATTGCGTAGGACTCAATCCGTATGCTCTGTCATTTCTTAATGCCAGATGCCAGCGTGATGTTATTTTCAGTAGAACATGAAATGGTGGTTTTTATTGGTCACCAGTGGACCCCACAAAGTCTTCCTTTACTTTAATCAGTTTACACAGTAATCTGGATCCTACAATTCAGATCACTGTGTGCGCTGTAGTAGCTTAGTCTGTTGCACTACAAACTCACAACTACTGTTGAGAGTTTGCTTCCCTTCAAAGACACAGAGATGCTACTGAATGCTAGCCTGGTGAGCCAGAAGCAACGCATCGTCCGCACATCATTCTTAAACCCCATTTAAGACTGATTTTCTTAAATAATTTTGGTATAAATAAAACTTGTATTGAACGTTTATCATGTGTGTGTAATATATTTAATGTGATCCGTGATCAATTGTTTCATTCATTCTATAACACCCTGTGGTGTGTTGGATTGACATGATTAACAGATATAAAATTTTTCTGAATGCAGGGATAATTAAATAAATCCTATGTGATTAGTATTTAACGTGTTGTGTGAAAAAGGTGTGGGTTTACAATATATACAGATTCTAATAAAAGAAGACATTTATTTAATTTCAATAAATGCGTTTTGAGATGCTTAGAAATGCAAGGAAATATGAGATGAACAATGTGTAAGATATATAAAGAGAAAACATTTTTTTTCATTTTACAATCATTTTATGGTGTGTAAACAGTTTTACAATTATGAATAATCTATGTGATTCATTTGAGTATCATCAACATTTTCACTGTGCGCATTGTTAAACACTGGAATTTTTATCACAGTAAACAGTATAGTAATAATTTATAAAATATATGAACTAGCCATTAAGAAACGTTATTAAATCATGAATGTATGTTGAAACGTTTTCTGCAACTGGCTGCATGATTAATCAATGTTGTTTGAAGGTCGTACAGATCCGCCACCAGCGGAGGAAGAACGCAGGCTGGATCACTCCAATGTGCTCGATGTGATATGTTTATTCAACATAGGACCGGTTCACAAAGAAAGAGGCAGAGAGCCTGTCGGCTTCTGCTTATATAGACAGAACATACCAGACATATGATGTCACAATGATAAGCTGCCAGCTATCGGTCAGCCCCATGTGACCTCCCACGCATCATTACATCAGCCTAAACCAAACATGATGAAATCCTGTATTTAGCTCGATAATTCTATTAATTGTGGATCACCACAGTTGCATCAAAATAGGATTCTTTGATTCTTCTTAGGTATCTTCCAAAAAGTGTAACCCACAAATTGGGCTTATATATTCAACACTGTGTTGTAATTTAACATTCATTTAGTTGTTTCAATTCTATAGCAGCGTCATATTTGTAATATTCTTTTCAGTTCTTTGAGATAGCAATTAATGTATTAGCTTTTCACACACACACTCACACAGACACACGTTTTTAGGATGCAATTTGTTCCAGAGATGGTGAAAGTACCCAGATGTCTTACTTGAGTGAAAGTAAAATACATTTGTACAAAAAAACTTGAGTAATATTACAAAGTATTGATTCAAATATCTTCTCAAGTCACTGTAAAAAGTTCAGGCTCTGAAACGTACTCGAAAGTATTTTTAAAAGGAAAAAAGTACTGGAAAAAAATTATTTCAGAAAATGACAATTTCTTAGCTTGTTATCTAAGTGTGAACTGTGAAGTACAGTGAAGATACAGGCTGTGTCCGAAATCGCTCCCTATCCAGGCACGTCACGAAACAAACCCCGCCCTGAATGCAAGGGGTAGCCATGCTTGATATGTATGTTACGCCAATGCCACTTTATAACTAATGTGCTGCTTTTCTTTCTTTCCTTTGACCTTGTTCATTACCTGTTGATCTTAAGGGTGTATTTGATTTGCCACGGTTGTATTCATACGCAGTGTTTAACACCCGAGATACATTTGTAAACAGCTCCACTTGTATGGAGCAGTCACTCGCTGATTGGATACATATGGACAAATGACGTGGATTACTATCTGAGCAGAACATTTCTCTCTTTTGTATGTGTGTGTGTCAGAAAAGAAAAGACAGATAAAGTACAATAATAATATAATGATAATACTAATTTAATATTTAATAATAATGACAGAGAGTGGTGGAGAGGGGAGAAGGAGAGAGTTGGCGAGTCAAATTGTTGCCGTAAATACAGTGTTCACGGCATGGGCGCGCACATGTGCACACACACACACACACACACACACACACAGACATTGGTAACCCACGCTGGGCGGCGTGGGTTTCCATTGTATCCAAAAAGTCACAATGCATCCTGCCGCGCTGCTCCGAGTCAGGGCGCCTTTTCTGCGGGTTCAGTTGCGGGTCAAGACCACCTCGCCTAGCAGGGCTCGTCTCGTATGATTTAGTGCACGCTCGGACCCGAAAAGAGTTGTTGCGTGCCCAACTTGCCCTCCCCCTCCCTTCTTCACCCCTTTCCAGCTAATCCTGAATAAGGCTGAAATGGGCCGCAAAAATTCAAGCTCTGTGCACACTATTTTCTTTGGTGCCATTTGCCAGATCATCCACGTAGTTCCGTTTAGTTGGGTAAGAAGAATGAAAAATGGAGGGGGGTCGTCGATGACGATGTGGTTGAAGACACTGAACCGAAGGGCAGCCTCCAATCATAGTAATGGGGCTGTGGTTTAGACTGCAGAGTTCTACTCTCCTCGCTCGCTTTTCTCCAATGTTTACCCGCTATCTCTTCAACCCTGTTTCTGACAAATCCTGTCAATAAAAAATGGAAAAACAGTGTTCACGCAGAAATAATAATAATAATCTGTTCTGGCTCTGTGGTGCGGTCGGTTAGGCTGCTGCATCCAGTACATATGTACGCTTGTGCCACGTGAGTTTGTGGAGCACGTGGCACCATAAGTTTGCTCCCCTTCACTGACATATCGCACCCCACCCCCTGACCCCCGCCCCCATTTCCAGCTAATCCTGTCAATAAAATGGAAATATGGTTCATCATCATCATCATCACCATCAATCCCGTAGTTTGGGTGAGCGTTGGGGCGCTACTGACTTTGCAACCAGTTTTTTCCATCTCTCTCTGTCCTTGGCCAATCCCATGATGTCACTCAGCCTGCACCTTGTCCACTCTTGGATGTTATCTTCCCATCGCTTTCTCTGTCTTCCTTCAAAAAAAATAAAAAAAAATCCACAGGAAGCAAAGATATCTAGCGATTGGAGTGGCTTAGAAGACAAATGAAAAACGTTGCCAGTGATTGGAGTGGGCTAAGACCAACCAGGCAGATGCTGAAGGCATCTGCTTTTGTTTTTTTTTCCCCAAATGATCTCTACATGTGGGGCCTGAATCACCCAGCCTCCAACATCCAACGAGCCTCCACCAGCCCTCCTCCTTCCACCACACGCGGCGTGGCGCTCGGCGTGAAGCATCTGTCAGGATGGTCTCTGGTCGTTAGCCCGCCTGTCAGCCAGCGGCGCCACCGGACGCCAGCGGGCTTGTCACCTGTCACTTTGAGGTGCGTACTCAATCTCGCCGCCACTCCGCGGAGACTCTCTGTCTCTGTCATACATGCCAATATTGATTCTGACATCCGGGAGAGCTTTTATATCCCATTGGCCCACTGCTGGAATGATAGTTTGTTTTATTGTGAGGTTTTATTGCAGTGTGTGAGTGGTGTGTCGACATGGTGGATGAAATAATGCTTTTCTCTGGCTTACTATGGCAATGGACTATGGCTGTAGGGGTCCAGCTGGTATATAGGGTGGATTGCCCTAATGTGGACCCTTTTTTGCACCTTCCTAATTTGTCAGTTGCCTAATAGGGGAAAATCTAGTGTTAAACAGTTGAACTTAATATTAGAGACATTGCCATAGTTTGCTTTTAGCATTGTGTCACTGATATTCATTCATTTAGGGAGGAGCCAGAGCCACTGGACTTTAGATGTCCCACATTAGGCAGTGGCCCACATTAGGGCAATCCACTCTACTTCAGATTGTCTGCTTTGTGCTGGCTCTGTGATGCAGTCAGCTAGAGACCTGCATCCAGCACAGTCCCGCGCCAGAGATTGAGTTCATAGCACACTCAGAGTTGTCAATTCGCTTCCCCTCACTGATATTTATAGAACTGCTATATTTCACCCACTCGACGGGATTAGTGTAGCATTTAATTTACCATATTGCATATACATGCAATATGGAACAACTCTCTCAAGATCAACAGGTAATGAACAAGGGTATGGAATCAGCATTAAATCATTTGATTTTTCAATTTGAAATCTATTTAGTTATTTATTTATTTATGTATTTATTTATTTGAAGAGCCCTAGAACCTGGTTGAACTGGGATTTCAATTCGCGTTTTTTGTTTTGTTTTTTAAACCCAAAGATGGAGCTGGATGGATATCAAACAGATGTGCTTGTTCACAGAAACGCTTGGTCTCGTATTGTCAGCGTATAGAGCATTCTTATCAACACAATGCAACATGTTCAACATAGAAAACATGACTTATATAACGTGCTTGTGACAAGCACACTGCACTAAACAATTTCTATAGCACTATATTGCTGCTGAATCACTACTAGAAAATCAGAATTAGTCTTGCCCATTGTGGTGTCGTTCTCCAAAAGGGTTTGCACCACAGCCAATGTTAAAAAATGGCCTCTCATGTGGCCATTTTGTATAAATAAGTCTAAACATCCTTCTCCAGAGGCCCACAGAGAACGTTCTACAATGCCAAAATGGCCTCTCCTATAGATTACATTTTGAACTGAAGATCAACTCCTCAGCTATTTCTGTTCAGGATATATGAGTGTGTTATGAGTGTTTTCCGGTGGTGTGAATGTAGTGTTTTACATGTAACACTTTTTTGGGTGTGTTCTGATTTCACGCCCAAATAGTCACCAGATGTCACCCATTGTGTATGGACGGTGCTGATGCTGAAGAAAAATAATAATGCTTACAATACAACAGCTCATAAACTCTACTTTAAACAACTATTGTGTGTTTTAAAAAAATAGACAGTATTTCCATGTATTTGCCAATAAGAATATGTTTGTGTAGGACTTCCTTGTAACTACTCAGAAAGGAAAGGGTTAATAACATAAATATACTAATTAATAAAATAATCTGAATGTGCAGATTCTTCAGCAGCCATAACAGAAGTCACTGCATATGTACCATATTGTCCAAGATTGGAATCTGTTGAGAAACTACTGTTTCTTTATCTGAACAATGGAGAATGTATAATTGGTGATTAACGGTAGTCAATAGAATTGAATTCATGCAAATTAATAATGTAGTGTTGTGTTCAACAATATTGTTCATTGTACATACTCATACTCGCACATTCATTGTACATAGGTTTGTGTTATTATGAATAATCTGGGTAGGTTGGCTCAACTATGACATCACAATGACAGTGCTGATGCTTTGTGGCTTCGATTTGTCTGCTTGTGTGTTGTTCATGTGCACCCTTCTTCACCCTGCCACTGCTATATTTCCACTAAGCTTGTTGAAAATGTGCCTCCTGCTATAAGATGTTCATGCCGTCATTGGGTTGACCCACGGATCAATACATGTGCCTGTGAGAAGGCATTGAACAAATGACAGGAACAAACAAAGATTAGACCCATCCGTGAAAGCAAAGGATTTGACGAGACAAGATATAACCCACCTCACAGGGAAGACAGGAATTTAGACTTTACTTCATACAACACTCTATGAAATGTGAGCCCTTAAAACACAATTTAAAACACTTCTGCAAAATCCCATAATATGAAGTAAGTGATAGTGCATTTACATATTTATATCCCTTAGAGAAAGAAATTAAATTAATTTCAAGAGCACCCAAGATGGCCCTGAACCTTGTTTAGGGACCTGAGTAGAAGGCACTTTCTACACATGCTTGGACGAGGCAATTACAACAGACCTATCTGGAATTGTGGCTCTGTGGCACAGTCAGTAAGACACCCGCATCCAGCACTTGTATAGTGCTGGAGAGCACGTGGCTTAGTTCACAGGTACTGGCAGTGTCACACGTTCTCCTCCCCTCTCCGACGTTTATGCAAGATCTTCCTCCGGTCTCTATCATCTCACTTTTGCACTAACTCTGTCAATAAAATGGGGAAATGACGGCAGAAATAAATGACTTAAGAAAAAAAAATTGTCTGGAATTAGAGCTGGGCGATATTGAAAAAAAAAAGAGTATCTCGATAAGTGTTTGCTATATCTAGTTATACAATATATATATCGCTATCTATGCAGGAGGAGAAAAAAAACGACTTCATTATTTTAATTGTAAACTATGATTAATAGTTTTTCCAACATCACAAAAACAATAAACGATAAAATGCTGAAACAATAAAAGTGATGACATTAAAATACTTCCTCGGAGTTGTTAATGTGTTGCTTTTGTTATAATTCTCTCCATAAGTTGTATTTTAATTAGCGTAGGAGTCTCAAAGGCAGTTGACAAAGGATTTTATCATAAAGTCCTACACAACATAACTACTTAATTGTTATTTATTCATTCATTCATTTATTTCACTAATATTGTTGGGAGATGTTCATATTTCATATTGGAACTCAATTGTTTTTTATTAAAACTATTATAACTAATTTATATATATATATATATATATTTTATATAATATACAAACAGTCTGTGATTAATAGTCACTACTAAAATGTGATATGTGAAATGTGATAATATAAAGTTAGCAGTTATTGTATGCTTTTCTCCAAAGTTAAAAGCAAAGAGATTGGATTTTGGCATTCTAGCACATGCACATTCATTTCAATGAAGTTCAAAGATTCAAATCTTTTGAATTATTTCACCATGTACCCCATCCTGTCTCTCTGCCATTCCTTCAATAGGTTTAAATGTAAACCATTAATGCTGTATTTCGAGGAATTAACTAATCAGTACATTATTAAGGTGTTTGGGAAGCTCGTCACAGCCGACATATTTTGTTCACCAAAACACTCGTAGTTCAGATTGAACAATCAGTTTGTGAATGACATATCATTAGCAGTGTTTATTTACAGCTTTACTAGCTAGTCCTCCGAGCTGTGGTCTTGCCGTCGCAAGACCTCATTAGAAAAGGAATATGTGGCGCCGTTTTGTCGTATAAGACATGAGCGTCGGCTTGCAGGAGTGGTGGCTCGCTGCTGTTGCTGCAGCAGCCGGCTCCAGCAGCGAGCGGTGTTTTTTTTGTTCGCATGTCATCATTATTTCCTGCGTTATTCAACACTCACAAAATATAAATATTCAATAAGTGAATGGAGCATGCCTACTTTGAGGTTGAGAAGTGTTCATTAGCACTCCAATATGTCTGCCTTCATCATGCCCAAAGTTAAGACCCTAAATACACACACACTGTAGTTGTTTGAAAGAGGTACACAAAAAAATATGATTAATCAAAACACAATGTGCGCTTTGAACACCTTACATTCATTTTAATGATTAAATACAAAATACATTATTTGATTATATATGTAACTGACAAAGCATAATTGTGTTAAAGATAGAGCGTGTTGGCTTAATCCAGTGATTTCCAACATTTATACTTTGTAAAAACCTTGGCTTTACGTGTAAGGTGGCCAATTTTTGTTTAACTCGAAGCCACGTGAGAAGCTTGATACCAAAAGGATTCTAAGACAAAGGTGTTGCTGTTTGACACAGTACTCGAAGCCCTCCCTTCCCCCCTCCACAAACCCCCTCAAAATGTCAGGTGCTCTATTGACTGCCCTCCAGAGACGCACTTCCGATGTCTGTATCGCACTGTTTCAAAATCTAGTTACTGCAGCTCGCCCTGTGAACAATTATCCATTATCCGCCCACTTTGCTCACCGGTTTGCTTAAATATTGCACCGGTTTGCTTAAATATTATTTGCTTAAATAATTTATGCAACGGGTTGCATAAATTATTAAACCGTGAGTTTGTGGGGCTCGGATCTGCGCTTGAACATTTGGGTGTGGAATAGCACTCCGCAACATACCACCATCCTTTTTTAAAAGTGCAGTAGGTGTGTGCTCCCACTAAATGGACATGCTCAAAAATAGTTTAGAACAACACGCCGCGACTGGCACCGGAAGTCCTACTCCGGTCAGAATTTTGCGGAACTGCCTGCTAAACTCACAAATACTACCATCAGTATCTGAATGCAGCATCCCTATGTTGTTAGCCTGGCGAGCCAGAACCAATGAATCGTCCACGCTTTGTACGCGATTAGAATGATCATTGGGTCTGGTAAAACCAAGGTTGAAAAATGTAAAAAGAAAAAAAAGTCAATCAAATCATGTTATCCAGTCACAGCGCAGTAGGTGGGACAAGCAGCGTGGAGGCGTGACAACCAAACTCTCCTGCCATCAATACCAAACTCTGCCCACGCCTTGATTCAAATAATTTGATTGGTCAGCCCGTATACCAGCGACGTCCCCCTTGATTTGCCCAGACCCAATGTACCGTCTAGCGCCGTGCGATGCATGGACGTTTTGTTGGTTCTCGCCAGGCTACTATGTTGCGGCTTCAAAGATCTCATTTGCACCCCAATATGTCCGTCTGATTCCAGTTGCGCTGCACACACCCAGGCATTGGCACTTTGAAACACAGCCGACACAGTCCCATTTCACCAGCAGAATGGTGTGACCTTTTAATAACAAAAGATATGACCAATATTGCAGGTGGGCTTGGCGTGCCTTCTTCGTGTAGCCCCATTGTGCAAGGTTCATCAAAGTAAATAGAAAAAAAGAGAAGAATGTCAGATCTTCTGGTAGCCTTTACAAGGATGTTTGTGTCAATTTACGCCACACGCACACACAAACACACACACCCTCACAAAGACGCACACAGACAATCACACACACACACTCACACAAGTGCAAATAGCATTGTGTATCTACAACAACAGAGTATCTACAAAGACCATTGAGGTAGATACGAATATGAGTTACCATGACAACACAAATTAAGTGGGCTGCAGCTCTGCCTTGTAATGTGAGTGCTGAGTGTCTGCCTGTGTGTCTGTCTGTGTATGCATGTGTGTATGTGTGTTTACCTGCCTGTGTGTATATCTGTGTGTGTTTACATGTGTATACCTGCCTGTGTGCATGTGTGTGTGTGTGTGTAGCGCTCTGTATCTAGATGTGATTGGAGGTTGCTACGCAGTTGCGCAGACCCATTTCTGGGCACAGTTTTTCAGTTTGATTTCTTCACCGATTTGTTATGAACTGGTATAGGCTAACGACCCTGCATAGGGAAAAGATGGGATTAAAGGAAGAGAAAGTAGAATAACCAGTATTTCCTACATGTATCAGTATATATGTAACTTTGATGTTACTGATGCAAGATCAGGCATGTGAGACCTAACAAACTTAAAAATAACAGAAGTTTAGTGGAAAGATTGGCAAGCACCTTTTAATTCAATGACTCATGAAACTGGGAACATACGAGTGTGAGAGGCACACGAGTGGTGTGAACCGAAAAAAAAAAAAAATATGATGGTCCCACTTAAGTAAACTTTTGCTGATGATGCCAGTAATGCCACAACTCAAATGCAAAGAGAGACAACACTGCCCTCCGGTGGAGTCCGGAAGCAGCTCTTAACACCCATTCTGTTTTCAATAGGTTCCCCAATATCCTAATACATTGCCATAATCAAATTATTATCATCTTGTGCCGTTAGCCTGATCTAAATGCAAGAGAAAAACACCAAGAATTTGAAAGATGTGATCAGAAAAAGGATACCACTTCACCATGCCCAAAGTTACACACTAAATCACCACCACACTTGATCAAACACAATGCTGAACTTTTAACATAGTTGAATTTTTACACACTCATTGTACATTATTATAAAGGGATTGAAGTTGAAATTATTATTATTATCAAGCAGTGCAGTAACAGTAAATTATGAGCGTAACATTTAACATTAAGTCACATGTCAATATGAATTAACTAGAAGCACTCAGAGAGTGCAAACCTGTGGCAAGGCCATGCGGTCACTGATGTCAAAACATCTAGACGCTATAATGTTACTTGGGCTACAGAAATACACCAAAATGTAATCACGCGAGCAGCTCTTGGTGGTACGCGGGAATATAGTCATAAAAATATATTTTTTCGCAATCTGCCAGAGGTGGGACACAAGCCTAACACTGTCTAACACTATCTCATTTTAGTAACATGCAGAAGAGTGGAAGAAACTGGTGCAGGTTGTTGGAGGTGATCGCAGTTTGTAGGCTCATAACAGTTGTCAAACTAATATGTTACTTATAGGCTACAGAAATGCACCAAAATGTAAACACTTGTACCGTTTGTCATTCCCAACAATTCTACAAAATTTCCGTTCACAACTTTTTCAAAGGTCCGTTCACAACTTTTTCAGTTGTCCGGCTGACAGACAAACCAACACAACCAAAAACTGCTTGCCGCAGGTAATTATTGGTCTTACTATTGCATTAAAGTAATGCACTGGATTAATGTTACTCATTCATCTAAATAGAACAACGGTTTTGTGTGTTTCTGTGTGTGTGTCTGTGTGCGTCAGTTCAGAAGAGGGGGGTGGGTGAGTCACTCGGGCCATGCCAGCGGCCCATTAAGCAGAGTCTCTCACACTGGCTCCAAAATAACTCTAGCCATTACCAGCGCAGGGCCGGGGGGGCAGAGGGCCGGGCAGCCCGAGACACAGTCTCTCACAGTGCTGTGCTACCTTTTTAGTTTTTTATCAGGCATCTGAAGAGGACTGAACAATGGTAGCCTCACTCTACACTCATCTAGAGACAAGTTCACTGGCCAGTTCCAGTGAAACGGCGTAGTGGGCTACTTTTGAACAATCTTTGAAGATGTCTATTCGGTGGAAGCACACACCCACCGTGTTATTAAAAATGAATGGGGGTGGTTAGAGAGCGCGTCCCCCCAGGCCACAGGCCGAGCAGTGCTGCTGGTTTTCATACCGTCTCGGGTTGTTCTGTAATGTCTTCCCCCGACTCTTCATCCTAGTTTCCGATTTAATCCTGTCACTATCTCTCTCAATAAGGAATGAAAAACGGTGTTTGCTTCCACAAAATAACAAAACAAAAAAACGTCTGCAATGTTTGCCCTCGCTCTCTTCAACCTAGTTCCAGGCTAATCCTGTCTAATAAAGATGCGGCGCGGGGGAAGATTGGTTATAGAGAGCGTGAACAAATTCTGAACAAAAATACAGCTCAGTTCAATAACGTCGAAAATTATACGGTCATCAAGAAAAACGTCTCGTTCACGTTCACCCAAAATATGAAGGAGTTCATAAGAACGTTCTTTGAACAAGTTTGGGTACAACACTAGCGGGAACGTTGCAGTTCTGTATGAATTGCGGTAGATGATCAGAGTGGAGACATTTCGAAATGGGGGGTGCCTCCCATCAAATGCGGTGTGCTATTCGGTGCCCCACACCCTAACGATATAATCATTCGTGCAAGCCATTCCATTTAATCATCCACCTCACACTTACGATGTATGACATGCAGACATCCCATTGGTCCAGAAGAACACAAATACATTTGCATATTTATGGAATAGGGATTGGGAAAGTAAGTAAAAGTAGGTGAATTGCCCTAATGTGGGACACCTAAGCTCCGGTGTGTCTGGCTCTTCCCTAAAATGAATGTCGGTGAAACTATGGTAAAAGCAAACTATGGAAATATTGTTCATATACGTTGATAAACATTAACTTCAAATGTTCAACACATTAGGCACATTAGGCAACTGACGGTCCCACATTAGGAAGTTGCAAAAAGGGGCCCACATTAGGGCAATCCACATACTATCTATGAACAAGTCTCAAGGACTAGTCCAAGCCCGAGAACTAATCCGTTAGCCATGGCCACTTACGCAGTGGTGGCTGCAGTGTGCCGGCAATATTTCTCCCTATTCATTATTAACTTTATTATTGATTGCTCCATGTCATGCTTAAACATGCAGCTGGTAGAGCCTCATTCATATTCATAAATGGATTTTAATCAGCCCCGCCCTCCATGCCCCC
>OMKY01221140.1:0-10582 GCA_900302395.1 Bregmaceros cantori
CTCGTGCTTTGAAATGGATTTACCTGCAACTTGCATGGATTACCTGCAGGCGATAATGAAAAGTGCTCAGCGGTGTTAGTCCCATTGACTCTTGCATGAATATTGACTGTGGATGGAGGCTGCTCATCGCCAGACTGTACACGCGGTCCCTCGCTTTGCTTGCACGGCCGTGCCGAGGAGGGGCAAGGGGAAATTGCTCAGTGGCCTGACCGCTGAGGCACTTGCAGAGCTACTGATGGTTCAATTTATGTTTCTGTGCAGTGTACTAAATAATACATGGAAACTTCATTTAACTTGTATGATTTTACCAAACATCGTCAAGTATATAATACATTGTAATGAAATCATCACTACCATCATCTGGATCTTGTATATAAAATTATTATATGCATGGATGCGTACATACTGCGGATGTCAAAATGTAGTTAATGTATTTGATTAATCATTAAATGTATTGATCAATCAATTTAATCATTAACGGTTTTAGACGTCGCTGCTACTAGATAATATGGTGTTAGACAATACAAGGCAGGACTTTTAATCCACATGACCGAGATGCGTTACCAACAATGCAACTTAAAACGTGTAAGTAATAATAATGTTGATATTATAATGGGTTTTCATTACGTAATGCTGTTGAAGTTGAAGGTGTCTGCATATTGTGGACCAACTATGGACAGTAGTAAGATTTTTCCTAGTTGGTGCAGTCTGCACATATGGATCAAATGGATCGCTTAATCAATGACCAATTTAATCATTGATGCATACTTGGTAGAGCTGAACGATTAGCGGATATTGGGATTTATTTATTTTTTCCAAAAGGCATCGTTCATCACCCATGATAGAAAGTGTAATTATTTCGATATCGGGTTCACGCCACTCTTGTGCGCACCAAAACAAGCCCCCAACCCACATGGACACGGACAAACACAAGAACGGCCGCATTAATTTGGATTATTAATATTAAAGAGCTTTTTTTTAACCGTTAATACTTTGACGGGTTAAATTCTTACATCGTCGACTACCTACATTATTTTTTGTTTTTAAATATTTTTTCCAGCCCATTCAGGCTGTTTTTTTTTTAAGCTTTATTTATTAGGGTTAGCAGAAACCGGTGAAGATGGGGGGCAGACATGCGGGAAATACGTTGGTGGCGAGATTCGAACCACCGACTCACGGCGCCTTTAAGGCATATGCGTGCTTTCCAGCGCTCTGACTAACCAACTGAGCTACTGGGCAGCACTATAAGGTGGAGCTTTGAAGAAACCGAAATCGCGTCATATTTGATTTTCATTTTTTGGTCTAAAACAATAGATCGTTCAGCCTTAATACATACAAACAAAAAACAGTGTGCATCTTCCACAGGCAATGTGCTACATTTGTGATGTGTATATTTTCTGGTTTTTCAGGTTAATCTTGGAAAAGGAAGGGCCCCGTTCCTTGTTTCGAGGTCTGGGACCAAACCTTGTTGGCGTAGCACCATCTCGGTAGGAATGTGATACAGATTTGAAAAACTTTTGGGAAGGTTGTTTTTCTGCCTTTCTGGAGACTTATTTGCATGTAATGTACTGAACAGTCACATCTAGGGGTCCAACGATTAGTCGATTAATCGGTGACTAATCTATTAGAAAATTAATCTATACATACATACAACTAATGTAATAATCGATAATCGGCAAAGACTTGAATCATTGTTATTGTCGGCAGTTTTGTGCGGAAGTTTTCCCCATTTATCCACACAATTTCATATAATTTCCGAAAATATTAAACATTAAATGGACCTAAGTGATTAAAAAAACACATGATTATGAAGAAAACAAAAAAAAATTATGTATAAATGACATGTAATGAGTTTGTGTCGGAAGAAGTAACTTAATCTTTTAGATCAAATTTCATTTATTAAGGAAATAACCTAATTTGTGTACATTTTCGGTTAAAAAGAGCCAAATTTGACTAGATTTCAAGTTGACAAGAATAATCTTTAGTTGCAGCCCGAGTCACATCGAGGATCTAGTTCAATGTTGTGTATTCTAGTAGTTTTCAAATGTTGTAGCACCAATATTTATTCTTGCTTTTTGCAGCCATTGCCACTAAGATGGTTCGAGATGGAATGATTTGGCATCTGTGGCTTCATACGACATTAATCTACGTATGGCCGGTGGTGGATAGGTTGTCTAGATTTGAGACAGGGAATCATGTTGAATCTGTTCAGAGTCTGTTCCTCTATAGACCAGTTCGGGGGGTATTTCCGGTTAAATTTGCACGATGAACGTCACTACCGGTTCAATTTGTTTCAACGAACTATTTTTCAACATGTCTACTCAGTGGGAACACACACCTAGCGCTTTATTTAAAACGGATGCTGGTAACTTGCGGTGTGCTATTCCACACCCAAATACTCTCGTGCGGATCTGTGACCCACAAATGCATGATTTAATAATCAGTGCAACCCCTCCCATTTTCTCGTTCCTTTTGGAATTACTAGAAGAAGCAGCCAGCCTATTGGTCCAGAAGAACATGTGACACTGTGAGTAACTTGAAGTGGGATTTTGACTGTATTTCATCAATATTTATACAACTGGTACAACTGTAACTGGTCACAGACCGACACCTAGTGGTCGGATTTTGAACTGGTGTGCGTTTTGTTTGCTCGGACTTAGTCGGTCCAGTACCAGAGTTGGCATAAGCAACAATAAGACAGCGGAAGTGACCTGCAGAACGGCGGGACAAAATGACTCCCACCTGTGTTTCGCACGTAAACCCGTCTATAGGACAAGATTTGTACCAGTCGGTGCCTATAGCTTGTGTGCAAAAAAAAAAGGTTTGACATGCGATGTGCAAAGTGCTGCCTAATGGAACCACCGTAGCAACTGATCATGACTCGGGACAGGTGCCAGGGCCCTGTCGAGTGTTTTCCCGGTTGTGCTAATAATGCATGTTGACACACAAACCCTTGTAAACGTGACCCTTTTAACCCTCTGATTGCCTTGTATGGTCAAATTGATCCAGTCGTCATTCCGTCGTTTCTCGTCTCATATCCCTGCGTAGCCAAGTATTGCAACGGAGAGTTATTTTTCTCCCTATTGAGGATTTATTTTTTTCTCGGTTGGCGCAAAGTACAGAGAAACAAAGGACAAAGGACCACAAGGGCATTTGAAATAATTTGTAGTGCGATACAACAGTCTAGAGAGCATGTCATTTAATCCAGGGTAGTTTATGTACTGGGACAGTCATTGCAGAAGAGCATCCAATGAACACGGGCAGGAGTTGATACCGTGAGATTGGATGTAATATGGGTGGAATTGGGATAATGGAATGAATGAATTAATTAAATTTGAATGAAATGTATTCAAATGTATTTATTCATTGATAGACAGTATAGAGACATTAGTCATTCCAGCATGTCACACAGCAATAGAGATTATATTGATTGCAACATGGTGAGATGGCGATGACGTGAAGAGATGGTTATACACAGGATTCGCAAATTCCTAAATTACACCCGGCTGTCGGCAAGCACCCCCAAGGGGGGGCTCGTTGATCATTAATTGGAGGAGAGGGGGGGGGGGCAGGAACGGACTAGTGCATTGGTCTGAGGGCCGGCTCGCTACATGTAGTTCATGCGGTCATGAACTATTGAAATGGGTTTCTATTTGTAATGATCAGGGCTTGAAAACTTTTTAAATTATTTTAAAATCATTCCGTTTCGAGCGGTTCAGGCAGGTCTATATTTAACGTTTTCGTTCAAGGAACTGTTCCGCCACCAAAATATGGGTCCTGAACCGGTTCGGAACACATACATTTTGTTCGTTCTTAAGTTCCTTATCTTGTGCAATGTTAAGTTTAGATATATTTTACACGGAGTATATTTGGTGGACTTTCAAACTTCAGTGCAACTGTATTAACGTGAAACCCGGGTTTAAAATGCCATAACATTCACTTCCTCGTCTGTCCACAAGATGGAGCCCCAGATGCATGGGGCTTGATGACTGACAGTGACAGTGGACGGAAATTGTCTCCCAGACATAGGATATGTTAAAATATATAGAGAACGGGTAAAAAAACGTTTTTAACCGGTTTTGTGGAGTTCATAATGTTCCGTTTCTGTTTCCTGAACAGTTGAAGAAATCTTCGTTTCCGTTTCCGCTCCTCATAAAATTCTGTTTGTTTTTCAGTTTTCGTTCCTTGAACCGGTTCGGAGCCCTGGTGCTGATCAATGCCAATTTCTAGGCTCAACTCCTTCCATGTTCCTCCTCAGGGCCATTTACTTTGCTGCGTACTCTGGTGCTAAGGAGAGGCTCAACGGGATCTTGGAGCCCGACTCCACGCAGGTGCACATGGTGTCCGCTGGCCTGGCAGGTAAGCACTCTATTGCTGCTTTGTGAGGGTTCTACCTGGGCTCTGCTGACATCTGCCTCGTCCTTCTCAGATGGCAGGTTTGATTGTTGACATGATCAAGGGCTGTTGACATTCTAACCGGTTACATTAGTTGTTAATGTTGTGCGATTGCTAATGCTATCTGCAAATGAGTAAAATGTACATTTTGCAATATATGGTAGAATTTTACTGTAATGTTTTTGTTTTTAAAAGGACCACGGCGATCTAAAGTGTTATGGTATCATCGTGTAAGCCATGTGAACGTTTTAACCACTGGGCAATGATTTCGACCCCCTTCGTGGTAGACTTGGTGGTATTAAACGCTCTGTTCATTTGACTGTTGTCTCAGTGATACAATGATCAACATGTTTTTCATTTTGTGCTTCCGATTCCAACTCAAGCTTTTGAGGTTGGAAAGTTACCCTCTGATCTTCCCAGCTTTCAATTTATTATTTTTCAACATTGATGTTACATTAATGTTGCAAGATGCAACAAAACAAATGTGGTGAAATTGTATGTATCATTGTTATTGCATATATATATTATGCACATGTCCAGTCTGGATAATAAATATTTGGAACAGCTGACGATAAACAAAAATATATGTGGGATGAAAAGCGCATATGATGGTATGGTAGATGGTAGATGCAAATTACAACAAATGAACACTGAAAATACAGAATTTAAAACACGCAAGTGTGATATAATTTAGACTTCATTGTAATGCCATGTAGTACAGATGAAAGAAATGCTAATGATAATTAAAATAAAATACATAGTAGCAATAAGGGAGGGGATCCTGCATTCTACTGGTCAGCCGTGCCATTTTTAGCTATGCTCAGGCACTCGGGTGCCAGCATTATCTGCCCCGTCCACTCACAAATAGTTATAAAAAGCTGAAATGTTGATCAATTATGCAAGAGCAGGATCCGGACACCACTCATTTATGTCTTTGTGTAATTGTAGAGTACTTAATATGAAATTATAACTTCTTGGGATTCCAATGCCCTTTGTGCTAGCATTAGATTATTCCCTTCCAAGACTTACCCGGTACATGGGAGTTGATGCACACATATGCCTTGCTAATAACCACAGCCTTGATTTTTTTTTTTGTTAACATTCGGTATGCTTTATTGCCAGCATCATGATAGGGAGGCAATGGTTAATCGATGAATCGGTGACTAATCGATTTACGAGATGAGTCGGCAACAAATGTAATAATCGTTAATGGCCAAGGAATTAAGTCGCACACATTGGATATTAACTAATACTTTCTGAAATTGTTGAATATTAAATGGGTATATGTAATCGATCTAAAAAAATGAAGAAAACAATTTAAATATGTTGGTTAAGAAGAACCAAATGTCTATTACTAAACGTGTTTTAATATTTGTTGTACCCAATGCCAGTCTCCATCCCCAGTGACATGGCTCTAATACAATAACGACAACACATAAGCACATAATTTAGCACGGAAGAGTAGCATCTTCCATGGTAAATGTGTTTTACTAATTTTTTTTTCTTTATTGTAAAGCACTTTGGCACAACTTGTTTATTTTTAAATGTGCTATATAAATAAAGGTGGTATGGTGATACAGAAAAAATGGAAATGTTAGCAATGGGTGGCAATATCAAACAGAAAAAAAGAAGTTTGCAATATTAATATTGCAAACTAATAATTGACACTAATAATTATTTAAATTGGAAAAATTAACCGATTAATGCGTCAGTAAAAATGGGCGATTAATCGATGATCAAAACAATCATTAGTTGCGGTCCCACATCATAATGCTGCGGAGACAGCTAGCATCATGGGGCTGTCTATGGGCGAAACATGAGTGGGGTGCACTCTATGCTTGAGTGCTAAAGCTTGTGGAATCTCTTGGGAACCGCATCATATAAAATGTTTCAGAGGTTTGGTGACTTCTCGAGCAGTTTCAGCGCTTCTCTGCATCACGTTTTCCCCGCGTGGCTCCCCACAAGCAGATCTCTTTGACTTCCAAGGAATGGTTGCACCAACAGGGGGCTGTTTTGGTAGCCTTTCTATGTATCAGTAGGGTAAATGGTGGGCAAATTGAAAAATTAATTTTCATACTTGAGTCGAGGGACGACAGTGATTAACCAACTGTTAATACTTTGACCGGTTAAATTCTTACATCGTCGACTACCAACATTCTGTATGGTAATAAGCTGGCCACATGCATGCCTGCAGGATTTATTGATTTGTTTAGAAATATGAATAAAAAAGAAAGTTAAACTACTTTATTGTACTGCCAGCAGCATGCAACCATAATTCCTAATTTCAATATCTCTGTATGATGAAGGGTGGAGAATAACATTTTATTTAATTTTTTTCCAGCGTCAGCGCCGTTTTTCCATCTTTATTGGATAGGATTAGTCGGAAACTGGGTTGAAGAGATCGGGGTAGACAGTGCTGACAAGTCGATGAGCGGAGTCGGAACTCGCGACACTGCGGACGCTGCGGTAGACACCGCGCCACTAACATGAATGGGGTCGCGTTAGGTGCGGTGTCCATAACCACTTGGCCAACGCGGACCCCGAGAATAACATTTTGCGCAAGTCGTTCAAATGATCAACTAACCGGTCAATGCATTAACTAATTTTGACGTCACGAGTGGAGTCACAACTTGTGTGAAATGCATAATGTTGTTCTTATCTCTCTAATATGTATTTGTATTACATGAAGTCTGTCAACTAAATGGTTATTATTGATGTGCATAAATTGGGCGTGTGCATGCATCACTCTTTTCAACTGTGTGACACTAGTGAAGTGTGCTTGTTTTTTAAGAGCTTACTTTGTCAGTTCCAATTTGGCTGATAATTGAAGGGTACTAGTCCCTGAATGGTTTTTAGATGTAATTCTTCTCTTGCTTCCATGAACGTCTGCCTTGCAAAAACAAAGCCAGAACGATTTACGTCATTCGTCGCTGCGTGATGGGCAGTTAAACAGTTGATTTCTGAGGCGATAATGTCATAACGATGAACTGACAAATACATTTCATGCATGCCGATCCGTTTGTTATTTGCCAATCCTCCAAATATTAAGCAGTTTTTTCTAATTTGTCTGCCCACACATTCCCTTTTTAGTATTAAAAGAACATTTAATAGTTGAAAATTTGAAATGCCAGTGACACGATATTCAATTTATAGTGTGGGGTGTCTTCTCGTTTTGCAAGACATGAGCGCACGCATTGCAGCATTTTGTGATACATACATGGACTGTCAAGCTGCAACGATTAGTCGATTAATCGATGACTAATCGATTATGAAATTAATCGACGACAACTTATGAAATAATCGATAATCACCAAGGGCATGTGTCATTGTTATTGTCAGCAATTCTTTGCTGAAAATTCATCTACAAATTTGATACGTCTTGATGATAATTTCTGAAAATCTGCAATATAAATGTAATATTTTCCAAAATTACTGATGAAAGCATAAATATGAAGAAACCGGCTATCATGAACCAAAATTGAGTACATTTAAATTTGACAGGATTGTTTCTGTGATTTCTGTGTCGCTGTGATCTTCTCAAAAGGAAAAAATATCCAACCGGTTGGTCGATTAATCGTTTCAATAATCTCCAATTAATCGACTATTGAAATAATCGTTGGGTGCAGCCCTAATGGACTAACAGTTTAACTGGAGAGTGGAAAACGGTGACTCTTCTTGCAAATAGTATTGAGACCTATATGTGTGTGTGTGTGTGTGTGTGTTTCAATTGTCTAGCCATGGTTGGTGCGCGGTAACAGCGAGGGGGGATTTGATGTCGTTGGTGGGAGGGCGGGTGCAGCTTGCTTGGGGTTGGGCGTGCCACGGTGCCACACAACACCAGCCTGTGTCTGTTTTAGGCCTATGGTCTACCATAGCTCTGCTCTGGCACAGAGACCCCTTCTCCCCCCCTACCCCCCACTCCGCACCGGGGGGTCTCTGTGAGGCGCGGCCGTCTGTGAGCAGAGTAGCTCGGGTCTGCGTGAGTACTCACCACAGAGCTGTGCTTCTACTTATTTCTTCTTCACCCTTCTACTCAGCTCCCCACCCCACCCCCCTACCATTAGTGTCTTATCTCTGTTCTCTCTCTCTCTCTTCTCTCTCTCTCTCTCTGTCGCCCCCCCTCCCCACTTCCCCTACCCGTCTCTATTCCCACAGTATAGTTATAAAGATGCACGGGACAACTGTCCAGAACTGAGTGCAAAACATTCGCTATTTTAGTCTCAGAGACACCCACGTTGCCCCCAAGCTGATCACTTTCAAACCCGGTTAAGTGCTACCGGGAGCCACAGGCTCATCCAAAACAACCTAAAGACTATTTTGTGTACTTATCATATCCAGTACTGGCAACCTACTGTTGATACCCATTTCTCTAAAGAAACGTAGCCTTCCGTTTGTTTCTCATGTATTCAACAATCCTTGGACGTACCACTGCTCGGTGCTTCGTCACGTCACCTATTTCACTTTGTTTAACGGAAACCTGGTTTAAAAAACTATTGGCTTGGGGATTGTAATCTGCTGTTTGAGTTGGCGTTCGGCCGCTAAAAAAAAAAGCCCAAGAGAAATGAGCCATAGATTGGCTGCTGCGTGTGAGATTTTGAGCGACCTCAACCTCACTTATTGACCAGTCGGTTCTACTCCCACCCACTCCCCTCCCAGCTGGCAGCTGTTAGGTAGATGGTGTTATCTGGCATGTGAGTAGAATATTGTGGTCCTTGTGTGATACTTGGTTATCTTCCTCCAGGCTTCACCGCCATTACTGCCACCAACCCCATTTGGCTCATTAAGACGAGACTGCAGCTGGATGCCAGGTACGCTCTTGTGTTGAACAGAGTAGGATTTTACCCTCAAAATGTTTATCTCTGAAACCTTAATTTCAAAGTCAATTTCAATGCAATTATGTAAAAAAAAAGAACAGGAAAATGCACCACGGAGCAAAATCAAGAATTTCAGCAAAACGTATTTTTAAAATTTCTAACAGGGCTTGAAAACGAAGTTATTTTTAAAACGTTCCGTTCCGAACGGTTCAGGCAGGGCCACGTTTAACGTTTTCATTCTCGAAACTGTTCCACCACCAAAATATCGGTCCTGAACCGGTTCGGAATGCAAAAATTCAGTCCTTATATTGTACAATGTTACGTTTAGATATAGTTTATACGAAATATATTTGGTGAACTTCAGTGCAACTGTATTAACGTGAAAACCGTGTTTAAAACGCCATTACATTCACTTCCTCGTCTGTCCACAAGATGTGTTGAAATATATAGAGAACAGGAAAAAAACGTTTTTAAACGGTTTTGTGGATTTCATAATGTTCCTTTTCTGTTCCGGAACAGTTGAAGAAGTCTTTTTTCATTTCCGCTCGAAGGAAAATTCTGCAAAATTCCGTTCGCTTCCAGTTTTCGTTCCTTGAACCAGTTCAGAGCCCTGATTTCTAATAAAGCAAACTGTGCATGAAGTACAGCGATCCCACTATTAGGCGTTACATTTATATCATTATACTTGTAATATATTATATTAAATATATTATTTCATACATCCAAATGTCCAATTATATTTTACAACACAACCAGCAAAATCACCGCGAGTCATCATGTTGCCGTACTAAATCAGTTCCTACAGCATTGAGGTGCCACAATTATCCTACAAAATATTCAAATATGTTTTTATCATTTATATATTTTTAAAATATCTTTGATTTTTTTGGGGGGATCTTGAAAGATAAAATCCAGATTTCTAAGATTGAAATCACTATTTTCAAATTAGATTGCTTTAAAAGAAAAGGAATGTCACTATTAAAATGGTTTTCTTTTTATTTGAAATGTTGCCAATGGTGTCCTTATTTGGAATGAAGTTGTGAGAATGTGCCCTTGGGCAAACGGAAAAAAGGAAAATCCGATTTGATGATTTCACTTTTCCTGAAATTCTATGAGCAAAAATAATTTCATTTCAAGATTGAAAATTCTACACCCCTAATTAACAATTACTAATTTACATAATTTGTTGAAAAACATGAATATGAACAAAAATATAAAAATATTATGGCATAACTGTCAGAGTAAATAACTTTATATAATTGAACCAAATTTGACTACTGGTAAATTTTGAGTTGTCGAGATTAAAGTGTTGTTTATTGACCTTGTTGTTGTGAAAGGGGGATGACAAAGTGGAGAGAAGCGGACGTGCAGTA